>AFQZ01000386.1:0-42268 GCA_000222935.2 Aciculosporium take MAFF-241224
ACAATAAACTTCTTATTAATAAAGTTATACACTTCTCTAGAATATTATTCTTCTTTCTAGTAAAGTCTCTTAAGAGTATTAAGGGCTTTTTAATTACTATTAGAAAGTGTTCTAGTTAGGGTTTATGGTTCTAGGGGAGGGTCTTTAGTTAAATGAAAATCTTTATTATTAGAGTTTTTATTATTAGAAAGTTTAAGTTGTTAAATCTCTTCTCCTTTCTTAGTTGCTTTTTCTAGTAAAGGTTTGTATTCTGTGTTAGGGTTAATGTTTAAGATATTAACAAGATCTTTAGAGACGTTTAATCTTAATCCTCTGGCTGTTTTAATACCATTGTTATTAAGGTAATTACAAAGGGTATACTTAAGGTTGTTGTTAATTTTATTAAAAGTATCCTTTGTCTAATTTTTATAATCTTACTAGAAGTTAATAAGGAGATTACGCCCTTTTCCTTTATTAAGAATGTAGTAGTTAATTGTATATATAATATGGTTATTAATCTATTGTTTAGTAGCTATATTAATATTAATGTTATTAACTAACTTAGTTTAATTAAAGGATAGAATTAAATAGTGCTTATAAAGTTTTTAAGGTAGGGTGCTCTTTAGAAGTTCTCTTTTATAAATATCCTTTTAGAGTTATTTATTAAAATCATCTATTTTTCCTTAGCTTAAAGATATTTTAGTGTTTTAGGCTTTATATTTAGTACTAATTAAAGCAGTTAGTATTAGTTCTCTGTAAATAATAGTAAAGATCTGGTTTTAATTGTAGACGAGTAACAGTTAATAATAAGGGAGAAGATCCATAAGAGTTAAGTCTTCTTATAATTATAAATAATTTAACAGTTAATAATTTAAAGAAATAATCCTTTAGTTAGCATAATATTAGAATTTCTTATAGTTATATAAGTAAAAGCATTTGGACGAGTCTCTTCTAGGTATAACCTAATAAATCTGTGGTTATTAGTAACTACTAATTAGTGTTAGTAGCGCTTAGGTTATAAGTATGCTATAGCATAAATATAGGGGGGGGGGTTTAATATTTAATTCATCTATATCTCTAAAAGAGGGGAAGAAGCAGGCTATAATGCAGAGGTGTGGTGTTATAGCCACGGTATAGCCCCAGGTTACATAACCTGTAATCCAGCCAATTAAGGTGCGTGCATTCTGTGTGCAACCCATAATTCCTGGTCAATGCGGCGTATCCCTTCCATCATCCATACGAGCGATTCCGACACTTTTTTTTTCTCTTCTTTTCTTTTCTTTTCTTTTCTCTTCTTTTCTTTGCTTTTCTTTTCTTTTCTTTTCTTTTCTTTTATTCTTTTTTTCTTTTCTTTTCTTTTATTTTATTTTATATACGGCATTATTGGCGAGCAGGGAGGCATCCCATTTCACTTTTACATTGTGTTTTTTTTTTTTGGTACACGGGTCACGGGCACAGCGGATTGGTTTTTTTTTTTTTCCTCTTTTCTTTTTTTCGGCGGCGGTTTTTGTCCCTTTTGCGTTGGCAAGCATCGTGTTAGACGCACTTTACTCCTCTCTCTTTCCAGGCGGCCGATCTGCATTGTCAAAAACACGGCTGCCTTTATATTCGATTCATTTGTCGTATGAGTATCAGCGGGAATGTCATGACGAACAGTCCTGACTTCTCAACCAGAGCGGTGACGTTTCATTCATGTAGCGCCGTAGAGAGGAAAGCAACTTTGTGTCTCCATCGCGATGGTGGTGGGGCCGACCGGACGGTGATGATGATAATTAATGATGGTGACGTCCGTTGGGTGACTTGGGCGGGAATCCCACGCAGCGGGGGCGGCTGCATGGTGCAATGCCAATGGTCGACGGGACCAGAGCCATTGACGTCATCCATACATGGTGTCTCTTGCATCGTTGCCACCGTTGGATACGACGGCAGAGGGACACTGACGTGTCCATCTCGTGTGTGCCGATTCCTTTTGTTTATGTTTTCAGCTGCTTCGTCCGTTGACCATACACAGTCAGTTACTAGTACCGTGGCCATTTGGCACCCTTGTCTGGGTCCTGGACCGCGGGCAACTTGGCTGACTCCATTTGTCTCCACCCACCCGACGAAAGCTGCAATGTCCCAAGCTCCTGCCAAGCCATCCTGGAGCCGAAACACGTCGCTCCATTTGCCCGCCGGTTCGTCTCCTCACCCATCTCGGATTGACAGGACGGAAAAGGAGAGAGAAGAAGAAACAGATTGGCGCAACAATGGCGGCTCCGGTCTCTCCAGCTACAAAAGATCTGCCCTCGAGGGCGGCGACGGGCCTCAGCTCACATGCTGCCGACGCGGTACCCGACTTTGATCCCAATACTGTGAGTGCGCAGCATGCCAGCGAGTGTGCTCAAATGCGCAGGAGGGGAAGGCAGGGCTGACGTTGCTTCGACAGACTGCCGGATTGCTCGCTGAGCGTCTCCAGGCATGGAAACATGCTTGCGGCTATCTCGAGGAATACATGACTGCTGTGGAAAAGATCCACGGTCGCCAGGCAAAGGAGTATGAGAAGGTTTTGAAGGTATGCTACGAGGGAGTCTTGTTCCAGATGCCGCTTGGGGGGGGGTTTTACCGACTGGGGGACTAACATGCGGTTCGATGGCAGACGATTTCCAACCCCCTCCGCGAGGGTCACCACTTTGATCAGAGCCTCGGGGGTATCGCTGGTTTCTTCGAGAACATGCGCTCCAACACGCAGGCTCAAATCAACACAAACATTGAGACTGAGAAGAGCATCAAGGGCTCGGTCTTGCCCATTCTCGAACGCCTCCACAAGGAGATCAAGCACAAGGCCAAGGAGCTGCACAGCGGCGCCCAAAGCGCAGCCAAGGAGGTTGAAAAACTGCGCAATCTGACGCAGAAGCATATTGAGCTTCTCGGGCAACAGACTGCGTCGTATGACTCTGCTGGCGGGAAGCTCAATGCGGCCGACGACCCCTACGTTGTTTACAGGGGCGTCCTGCACCGCCTGAACACGCAGGTCCTCGCCGAGAACAACCAGCACAATGACCTCGTCGCGATCCAGAACAACTTTCAGACGTTTGAGGCCCATGTCATCGACGTCTTCCAGCAGGCAATGGAGGCCTTTGTCCAGTTCGCCGGTGGCCAGGGCGAGAAGACGCGCGCCCTGTATCAAGACATGCTGGGGACGGTGCAGTGCGTGCCCCCCAACTTCGAGTGGCAAAACTTCATGCGTCGGTCCATGGACCGCTTGGCCAACCCCAACGAGGCGGCTCGGTCCGTCGACGCGGTCCAGTTCCCCAACATGGACCATGCGGCCACGAAGCCGCTGATCGAGGGCTCTCTGGAGCGCAAGTCGCGTAACAAGCTGTCGTGGGGCTACTCGACCGGGTACTATGTCGTCACCCCCTCCAGGTGGCTGCACGAGTTCAAGGACGCGGATGACCTCAGACAGAATCCCAAGCCCGAGCTGTCCATGTACCTGCCCGACGCCGTCGTCGGCGCCCCCAGCGGCGAAAAGTTCAACGTCAAGGGCAAGGACAAGAGCGGCACCATGAGCTCCAAGCTCACCGGCAGCACGGAGCTCGCCTTCAAGGCGCACTCGCCTGCCGATGCGCAGAAATGGTTCCAAATCATCCAGAAGGTGTGCGGCGCCACGGGACCCGCCGAGCCGAGCTCACCGGCTGGCGAATCCCCCGCTGCTTCTCCTGTCGTGGCGCAGGGCGGCGACAAGGAGGACAGGCTTGACGCGGTGCCTGCCACGCCGTCCCCCGATGAGAGGAAGACACAGCATGCCGCTGCCGTGGGTACTGCGGGAACGCATTCAGGGCAAGAAATTGGCGTGACGGGCGGGCAAGCGGCAGCGGTTCCCGCGTCGGAACACAAGAAGCCGGCGGTGGTGTAGAGGAGGCTGGCTGGGAAGTATCGATGTTGGCGGCTGCTTGCGAGGAAGAAGAGGAGAGTGTGAAAAAAGGCCATGTACCACCGAGTCGGTTTCTTTGTGTGCTCCAGTCTTGTTGGGTGGGGGGGGGGGGGGGGATGGTATGCACCAGTTGGAGCTACGATGGCAAACGGCTTTTCCATCGTCCTTGTTCTTTTCCTGTCAACAACAAGGACGGAAAACAAAAAAAGGTCTACCGCCACGACTCTGTACCTATTTATCCTCTTAATTTCTAATCTGTACGCAAATACCATTCCATGTCTATCTAGTACATGACCTATTTCGTGCATGAGCCGGTCTGGCTCTGCGCAGCATCCTGCGAATAGCATTATATATTCACGCCGCACGTCTTGTAACGTTAAAAACCCTTTCTCCTCTTCATTCACAGTCCAGCCATGGTTCTAGGTTGGCCCCTCGCCGATTTGAATCATTTTCAGACATTTGATTACCAGGTTTCATGAAAGGGGAAAAGAGAAGGGTCGTGGTACTGCAAAAGCTGGTCTGAGCGAATGTGCGTGAGGGTGGAACAGAAAAAACTCCTACAA
Organism: Aciculosporium take MAFF-241224; assembly: GCA_000222935.2. Taxonomy (NCBI): domain Eukaryota; kingdom Fungi; phylum Ascomycota; class Sordariomycetes; order Hypocreales; family Clavicipitaceae; genus Aciculosporium; species Aciculosporium take. The sequence continues at coordinate 4,456 of AFQZ01000386.1, forward strand.
CTGTGCCAAGGCATTTGATGTATTCACAAATACACATATACATAAAAATATATTATAAAAATATATATATGAAAGGAAAAAAAAAAAAAAAAAACCGTTATAGTAAAACTCAATTACAGTAGCATTCGCCTTTCAGCTAGGGCCACTACAATCACTCGCTGAAACCAATTGCGCTGTTCATCAACAGTTGATAAAATTTCTAGTCTACTCTGAAATACCTCGGCCGTCACTTGCCAGCAGTCGCCATGTACAACGCCGTGGCAATAAACACACGTCTCGAGCGTCACATTACTCCCTTTCCATGTTAGTTAAAAGCACGACAAGCCTAGAACAAACAAGATTCGAGTGTGTAAAGACAGTGTCAGGAAAAGGTGCCTTGTCACAGGCGTTGTCATCAATGCATATGGCTAAGTTGACCGTCGTGATATTTGTAACATCATGCAGAATGGGGTGGTTGTAGGAAAAAGCGCCTCTGAAAAACTTACATGAAAGCAGCATCACAATGTTGGCTAATCTATGCATGGTCTTGGCCAGTCAGCAAAACATGTCCTTCACCAGAAATGTACACCAATAGCATGATGCGTCGCACAATCAGAGGAAATTGCGGATCATGTGTCGTCGCCGCCGAAGCTCAGACATATGCTTGTCATTTTCATTCGCGTTCATCAGGCTGAGACGTGTCTGCACATTGCAATGGAAGACTGACCAGTACAAAATCTAGCACTTGTCAGTGGCGGACAACGAAGCAAGCTCGAAACAATGGGTAGAGTGTGGTGTGCGTGTTCAGTAAAGCATGAATGGTATAAAAGATAAAAAGTGTCTGCATCGAAAACTCGAATAAGACTCGTCATCTGTATCATCAGGAAGGCAAAGGAGAGTCTTGACAATGCACATGGAGAAAAGCGGCTCACCATTGAGAAAAATATCATGTCCGACGTCACTGCATTACCCATTACATCTACCCAAGACACTAACACAGACATTAGTCCCAAGTGCAGTTACCGCCCATGCAATGACTAGCGATGATGATGATGCCGGGATTCAGTGGGCGAGGTTTTCTAGGCCTGCCGCAAAGTGGCTTTTCTTGCTCATGTGATTTGTTTCGGAGCCCAGTGCCGCTTCATCATAACAAGGTGGAATGCAGGACAAGCGTTCGTTGGTGCATACCTTGTCTAGAGAGATCTTTTGACGGAGGTTAGCATTTCGACCCTCGACAGAAAGAAACCATTAATTCAAGGTCAGTAAGGGTGGCACAAATCAGAAATAGCCTTTAAATATCGTCAAAGATTGAAAATCTCAGCCGGTAATTTCCAGCGTATATTGATACAAAAATTGATCATCACGAACCAGGACGGGTGCGAAAAAAAAAATAAGAATACAGACCAAGAATGAAACATACCATTTTGCTTCAAGCCCGCGGGAGGAATCGCCGCCGTCAGCTGCACACATCCATAGCTGTCCAAGTAGACTTTGAGCCTAAACTTCACATGTTAGCGCGACTGATGGCTCCGCCGGGTGCAGTTGAGAGGATCGCTTCATGACAGTCAAAAGACGGCTTCTTTTCAGACTGACGTGTAAAAAACAAAAGTTTCATTCCAAAAGAGGTCAAAGACTCTAGTTTGCGGTTTGCTGTGTCATCAGGAAGAAGATGGAGGAAAAATGCAAGCTCAATTGCGCTCATGACTTACAGTTTTGCTCAGGATGTTGTTTGTGTGTGAAGGAGCAAGAAAGGTTGAAGAGAAAAATTGCTTGCGCGAACAAAATAGTCCTGTGGAGAGGGCGGTGGAGCCGAGGACTAGTCTCACGTAAGCAGGTCACGGGTTTTCGTGTGAGGAGCGTGTTCAGGGTACGTCCAGACTTCAAACATTCATCAGCGACGAATGAGAATATGGTGAAATTAGAATCTCCCACTTTCACTCTGTTTAGGTCAAAAGTCCTGTAGCAGACAAGACTGTACCCAAATTGAAATGCCCGAAATAGCAGAAGGTTTAGATCAGACTTGCACAATCCACGAGAAAAGACATCACTGACGGCAACCAAAGTCGCCCGTATCGTTCACTTTCTGCGTCTCCACTTGGTCGGTAAGAAGATTAAGGACGCATCAGCCATCGACGACAGCAATGTCTTTGGCAAAGCTGGAACCACAGGCGCGGCCGTTGAGGCTGCTCTCAGGGGCAAAAAGGTATGATGAATCCCAAGTCCCCCCCCCCCCCCCCATCACTTAATATAAACTTGCCTGGCTGAGCTTCAAAATTACAAACCACCACCACCGTTCCAGGTTGTCTCAGCAGGCAGTCAAGGGAAATATTTCTGGTAGGCAACTCATTCCCCAGAACACGACGACAATAATATGACATACATTGACGCTCATTGCACGCAGGATAACATTAGACAAGCCACCCCATCTGGTCATGCATTTCGGAATGACGGGTCTGTCACAAACGAAACCCTCATCCGCTCCATCCGCTCCATCCGCTCCATCCGCCCGCTCTATATGCTGACTCCACACCAGGATGGGTTCACATCAACGGCGCCAAGACAGCATACACAAACTACTACAAAAAGCTCAAAGACGGTGACCTGGCCCAATGGCCCCCCAAATTCTGGAAATTCCACCTAACGACGGATGGCAACCCCTCCACGGAACTCGCCTTCACAGACGCCCGGCGCCTTGGTCGAGTCCGACTCGTCGAATGTCCCGGAGCCGACATCCGCAACTACTCGCCGCTCAAGGAAAACGGGCCAGACCCCGTCATCGACACAGACCGCTTCACCGAGGACTACCTCGGCGGCAAGATGAAGTCCCGTCACGTCCCCATCAAGGCCCTTCTCCTAGACCAAGCCATGATCAGCGGCATCGGCAACTGGGTTGCTGACGAGACCCTCTATCAGGCAAAACTTCACCCGGAGCAGTACAGTGGCACCTTTAGCGACGCCGAGATCCACAGGCTGTACGAGGCCATCCGCTATGTTTGCCAAACCGCGGTGGACAAGCTGGGCGACTCGGACAAGTTCCCGCCGCATTGGCTGTTTGAGCACCGCTGGGGCAAGGGCGGTAGAAGGGGCAAAGGCGCTGTGAGCAAACTACCCAATGGAGACGACTTGTCATTCATCACCGTGGGTGGCCGAACAAGCTGCTTTGCACCTCGCGTGCAGAAGAAAACGGGGCAAGTTGCGCCTGGGGCAAAGCCGGAGCCTGTCAAGGCGGAGCAGGACGGGAATATAGAAGAAGAGGAAAAGGGAGAAGGAGATGATGATGCCTCTGAAACGAAGAGTGGGACAAAGAAGAGAAGTCGCAAGCAGAAATTGGAAGTGAAAGCTAATGGGGATGACGTTGACAAGGCACCGTTGAAAAAGAGCCGTAGAAACAGAGTCACGTCGGAGAGGGAAATTGAACCAAAGTTCAAGCCAGACGTGGACTTGTCTTCGGAAAGGAGGCGATCCACTCGTCTTCGGAAATAATTGCGGCCTCGTTTTCGAGAAATTACGATACACGTTGCTCTATCTTGGTATAGATTGAGGAACCGGCGGGTGGCACCACCCGCCGGTTCCTCAGAGAGGCCTCCCAAATCACGTTGTCGAATACACATTGATGAGTGCTGAAATAGTTTCGGCTTCAACAGATTATCAGTGTTGCTAACACGAAGACTTGAAGGTTTCGATTTTTCAGGTTCATAGATGCTTCCAGTACACTCCGAACCCATGTGAACATTGAAACGCAAAACCGCACCCCAAGTCTCCTACAATGGAGCCGACCTTTTATATATAGCCTGACCATGACGCAGTTCAAATGAAGAAAAATAAAAATAAAAATAAAAAACTAAAGAGCTGATGCCTGCTAAATCAACCAGACCAAAACCGTGTTGCCTCTTTATAAATCATCATCATGAGGACATAGTAGTAGAAGAGAGAAACAAGAAAGATGAGTCCGGGAGCGACTCTTGCATAAGTAGAGTGGTAAACGCCGTCCATGTAGGTTATGGGCTAGAACCCTTGCTCTAGACGAAATATTGTTGATAAAAAAGAGGACCAAAAAGAAGAAGAAAAGAGGTCATTGAACGACGTGTATAGAGCAGCATGAGAGTGAGACTCTGCCTGCCGAAAACGTTCTTTACGGAACTTCAACAGCAAACCCCACTCCATATTGATAGCCAGAGTCGTCCAGAGTCAACGGTATTATGGTGACCAAGTTGTTGAATTTCTGACCGTTTTTTCGATAGTTGACCACACTTAATTGAATTTCTTTTTTGTCATTGACAGCCCGTCGCATTCGTGTGGTGGCCGTTTTTTGGTGTGCCTTGGCGGCACTACTTGACCTTTCTCTTGAGCTGTGATTTTCTTTTGAGCTGTGATCATGCGACTGAAGGAAGCGACAGTTGCGTCCAAGGATTTCAGACTTTGAATAGCCAGCCAGGTCGCAGAAGGCATCGGTTGCGTACACAATGGGCTCATCGGGTAATTCGAGATCACACAACACCAGAGCAACCGAGCAATCCACGGGTCCAAGCTCGATTTGTGGATTAGGCCGACCCATAAGACGAAACTGTCAAAGTGGTCAGAATCAATAAATAAAAACGGAGGACTGACTTTTGCTAACCAGAATGGTCATCAAGTCGAAGCCGCTCGCTGAATACAGCCCAGGATAAAAGACGGGATCTGGCAGAAGTCGTCTTCTGCTCTTTTTGGAAACAGTGGCCGGCTGGATGTCCACGGCGGACAGATCATCGTCGGGAAACTGATACTATGGCGACGAGAGAGCAAAACAGTGTTAGTTCCTGTCCATGGCAAAAAAAGTGAAAAGCACAGGTGAAGGAGGGGGAAATAGATTACATTCAGGGCTTGTATTTCCCATGGATTCATGGCAACCTCGACGTTTGATCCCATTCCTATGGTCGACATTCCTATGGGCGATTTCGAAAAAAAAGCTGAGGGTCAATGAAGATGACCGAAACAGAGACGAGAACGCTAGCAGGAAGAAAAGTGAAGGTGAGGCGTCCCTTGATACAAGGGTTCGGGACACGCACAGGAATAGTCACGGAAGCGCGGGAAGAGGGATGACGACGTAAAATACGCAGTCGGACTAAAACTTTTTAAGCAGACCACGGGTGGACTGTGTCTACATACCTAAGTACCTACTTACTTGGTAGGAGGTATGTAAGATATGGGAATCGGAGATGGGCATTGCCATCTTTCGATACTCTCAAAGCAGCTAGGCACGGATCCACCAAACAGGTCCAATGGGGTTCCCCTAGAGGGGGGGGGGGGGGTACTTTGTGTTTGTAGACGAAAGCAAAACCAAGCCAGGAGTGGGTTCATGGGGGGAAAGAATGGGAAATGTCCACGGTGGAAGAAATGCCCCGGGGCTGTGAGTCCAGGCCGATCAATGATGGTGGCACAGGCGGTACATGGCACAACCTGCGGCTCACACTCACGTAGCGAGCAAGTCAGCAGGGTTGGGGAACTAAAATGGAAACATGCAATGAATAATAAACATGGCGAGGAAAGTTGCGGAGGAGGAATCAGGCCGGCCATCATGGCGGGCAGCAGGGGGCAGGAACGGGCAGGAGGATAATGGGCAGAGATTGGGCAGCTTGCCGACAACGTGCGATGGGCAAGCGATGGGGAGGAGCGATGGACGAGGGATGGATGGATGGGCTCGGGATCCCGAGATCGTCACCTCCCACGGGCCACGCTGGAGATCGAGGTTGGGGCGGCGGTGGCAGGGGCAACCAGCGGCAGGAGTGGCAGGAGCGCCCCGATTGGCTGGCATGGCAGGAGGAACGCCAGGGGCTCGTCAAATGAAAGGGAAGACGGATCCGGCAGTTAGCCCACTAACAGGGCGTTGCGGTCCAGGCTTGGGCCACATGTTTGTTGCTGAACGTAGAGGCATCGATCGAGGCATTGAGGAGCCAGTGGACAGTGGACCATGGACCGCGACAGGGGCGAACCGGATTGGGCCGATGGCGCCTTACCTGGTCTCGGATGCGCCACCGATGGGAGGCAGCAGCAGTTCCCACGGCCATCTGACGTGTTGGTGAGCGTCGACGGAAAAAAAGCGAGACAAAGCCGGGTCACCCAAGCCGAGGATGAAAACGCACACAATCATTACGCGTCAAGGTGATGTGAATCGTGTGCAACGAACTGTGTGTCACCACACCCATTCGAGTCTTGACACCGCAGGGCTTTGCTCGTCTGCGTCTGCAGGCCCCCGTGCCCCTGACCATGTCTCGAAGCTTGTCTCGAAGCCATTCTCTTCTCGTCTCGTCCGTTCGCGTCAACGGTGCCCAGCTTTTTGTCCAGACGATACCGTTCCGGAATGTTCAGTACGCAAGTGATGGTGTGCCTTTTCCGGTGCGTTTCGGCACACTGCATCATCATGTCGACTATCCTTGTTGTGTCCCTGTCCGACCGTGGACCGGTGCCGAAAAAAAGATGCCATGTCGGGACTTGTAGCATCGAGGATTGCGCCTGCCCGTCGTCGTTTTCGCTCACCATCTTTGTCGACACCACATCAGGCCATGGACATGGGATGGAGCATGCTTGCCTGATGGATTGGTAGATGTGCGGTGAGTTTGAATCGAGGGCGGCCCTTACGTAATTTTCACAAGCTGGTGCACAGTTTGCAAATGCAGCACGTGGTTCCTCCCCCATTGGCGGCAATTGTGACGTCGACATGGGATGAGAATTCGATGTTGAACGATGATGCAAATCCCGTGGTCTGGCAGCTGACGTCGCACAAACACCGATCGAGGCAAAATCCATGGCCAGAAACAGACACAGCGCCACGTGCAGATAGCCGTGGCTGCCGCCCACATGGTAGGCGCGGCCTCGGCCAACCAAACTTTTTGAACGAGGCTCGGCCATCTTGGGGAATCTTGACGATGGTGCAGCGCGTGTAGCAAACACGCGCCGCGTCTGTCTGCCCCCCCCCCCCCTTGTCTCGCTCTCTCGCTGTCTCACACACACACAAGCTCCAGCCACAAATCACCCGTCATCACACCCGCCATCGTCACCCGCCACCACTGCCACATCACCACCACCGCCGCATCACCACCACCGCCGTCTTTAGCCATCCATCGTCAACGTTGACATCATCAGCAATCAATCAAATCGCCCGTCGCTGGTCAAGGCAGCGGCCAAAAAGAAGTCGACGCAATTCCACATGTCACGCCGCCCTATCAACCGCGGTCGTCTCTCCCATGCGGCTGCTTCCTCCCCAGCGAGGGGTCAACCCGCCTCGGATGCATCCCTTCCCGAATACCAACCACCCTCTTGTCCACTCAACGACGCTGGTCGCCGAGCGCTCAATGAGCTGTCCAATAGTCGTTTCGCGCTGTCGTACGAGACTCAGCTCAAGGACTCGACCCGAAACCTCGGTTTCTGCGTAGGCGATCTTCACGAGAGACTGCGCTCTCAGCTCGATCGCCTGCGCAATCTGAGAGAGCGGCGGCAAGAAAAGGGCTCAGACAAGACGGCAGAGGAGGAACGACTGGAGAGTCATGTCGACGACCTAGAAAAGGACGTAGATGAGTTGACAAAGGAATCAGAGGAGGCCCTGCGCGACGTCATCGACCGCCAAGCCGAGTTTCAAGACCACATGGCCGTGCTGCGAGACTTGTACACCAGCGCTGCCACGGCTGACATGGGATCCGTGACAAACGCATGGGAGTCGCAAAGCCGCTCCAGACGCCAAGCGGGCGACGAAACACAGATGGTCTCCGTCTCGGCGGCCGACGAGGACGAGGACGAGGACGAGGACGACCAAGAGCAGAAAGAAACACCCGTGTCGGTGCCCAGCACGAGGGACGCATATCATGCCGCTCGAGCCCAGAAGCAGGCCGAATACGAGGCGCTCACCCCTCATCAACGATACGCCCTCAACAACGACTATGCAGCCTTCAAGAAGATCTGGCACGACGCTGCCGCTGGCGAGGATGGGCCGCCGCTGCCCGACGCCTCGCGTTGGTTCCGCGCCGATGGGCGCCCTGTCATGGCCCGACCAGGCGCGAGCCGTAGTCGTCGAAATACAACTGATGCGGCCGCCGACAGGGAAGACGACGACGACGACGACGACGACGACTTGGCTGTCGCGCGGGAAGTCATTAGTCTCAACTGCCCGCTGACACTGCGCCAGATGGAAGAGCCATATACCCACGTCAACTGCAAGCACACGTTTGAAAAGTCGGCCATTGTGGAGTATCTGTCTGCGGGAGGGAAGCTCAAATGTCCACAATCCGGCTGCAATCAGGTACTGTTCCCTCGCTCGCCATGTCATTTTGCTCGTGTCGTCACACGCGCACGTCTTGCCGGCACAGCACATCTTGTCGTCACACCTACGTCTCTGTCCCCTTTCCGTCTCACGCAATACACACACAATACACACACACGCACACACACATCTGCCCAGCAGTCCCCGCCCTCACTAACACCCCCAACAGACAGTGTCCAGAGCCCGATTCAGCAGCGACTTCCTCCCCGACGACGCCATGCTCCGCCGAATTCTCCGTTCCAAGCAAACCCAAAATGGCATCAACGACATGGGCGACGACGACGACGACGACAACGACGATGATGATGACAATGACAAAGACAAACAAGAACAAGAGGACGAAGACGAACAAACAGCCGACCAGTCTCTCGTCTTGGGACACGAAAGACGGGCACCAGGGCGGAATATGAAGCGGGAAAGAGCGTGAATGAAGAGCACCAGGGCAAATATTGTACCCAAAAGAGCATACATGCACCGCCTTGGGGAAAAAATATCAAAGCCCAAAAGACCATCAATGAAGAACACCAGGGGAGTTATAAAACCCAAAACGGCATGCATGTACAGCACCGGGGGGGGGGGAATATAAAGCCCAAAAGAGCATGCATAAAGAGCACCACGGAAATACAAAGCCCAAAAGACTCATCCATAATGCCACACAGTTTTCTTATCCAAGGTGTGCACGAAACCCCATGATCAATGCTCGCCAAATCATTCCATACGCTTTCACCCCGACATGGTACATGAAAGGGGATACACCACCCCACAAGACCGAGTACCCTCCAAACGTCATCACCTCCTCCCACCCGTCCTAGACGCCCAAACAAGCACAGTCGAGAAACGACGGCGACGACAACTACACACTCTACACGCATAAATACACAACGCCCAAACCGTCCCCCTTCTCTCCCACGAGCCACATGTTCTGTACCACGCACAATGCAGAAATGGCGCCCCCCAGCCCGGACGGAACAAATGCCCATTGCGGGAGTCAGGACACCCACCCCTTTGCCCGTGGTGATGCCCCCCTCCCCCCCGCCAGATCTAAGACATGGATGGTTTCCGGGCTTGGCGGTGACACGACACGACACGACACGGTGCGACCCGACGAGGGAATTTTCTTTTCTAAGAAGACGATAAAGAGAGAAAAGAGGAGGGGAGTAATTTAAAGAGGAGGTAACTAAAAAAAAAAAAAAAGAAAAAAAAAAAAAGTAATCAAGAGATTTATAGAAAAGAAAAGGAAATCACAAAATAATTTATTTAATTAAATAAAAAGCTTTTTTTTTTAAAAAAAAAAAAAGGTTAAAGCTTATGACTTATACTACTACTACTACTACTACTACTACTAATATCAATAAATAACTATAAAATGGCCAAAGAGTACATGCCCCAAGGCTGGCCTTAATAGGGGCATTGGGGTGTGATGCTGACGACAGCGGCGATGACCATGCCACCTCAACACAAATACAATACTCACAACAAAACCCTGCAAACAAGGTGCACGCCAAACACGAACAGTTTAGGCATCCAACCCGTCCGGATACCCACACAAGACGCCATACTATCCGGCGTCTTCGTCGCCGTAAAGACACCCGTGAGCATCTCCAACGTCGAGGTACTGACTTTGCCACTCATCAAAGACGGCATTTGCGTCGTTGGCAACGGCCATTCAGCCGACTGGTTGTACCAAACGCCGTTGATGACTACACCTCGGCCCTCCAAAAGCAGAGACTGCGCGGAAGCGTTGCATGTGTCGTATAGATTGCGGATCCAGCATGTTTGAGCGGGCATGGCTGGAAGCTTGTCGTTGTGGGCAGCGCCTGACGAGCCCGTGGTATTGTACAAAGATGGGTCAATGGCCTTGCCCGTCGAGAGCGAGGTGCCCATCACGATGCGGGCAAAGACCTGAAATGCCGTTTCGGGTTGGTACGCCGCCACCATGTGCCCGGCTTGGTAGATGCGACTAAACGAGAGGTTGCCGTACTGGCGAACCAGCCCGCCAACGTACGTGTCGTTGACAATGATGGGTGCGTATCCGGCCGCCGGGAATTTGGCGGCATAGTCAGCGCTTGACCGGTTGGCTATGCTCAGAGAGATGGCCTCCCCGCCGTACCAGTTGCAGACGTAGTCTCTGTCGCCGTATATGAGGCCGATGCGCACACCACGGCCAAGGAGATCTGCCAGACGCTTGATGTTTCCGCCGCGAGATCGATCGCCCGTGGTTTGGAAGGCCCGTAAAACAACGGAGCTAGCCATGGTGTAATTGACCGGGGAGCCGATGGCTCGGAGAATATGGCCCTGATTGAGGTAGGAGAGAAAGTGTAAGGAGGGATTCGGGTCATAGTCGGGCGCGGCCAGATCATAAGAACTCCGGCCGCTGGCGTAGTAAGGCTGCTCAATAGTTTGGCAAGCGTCATCAGCAGCAGTGCAGATGGAGTTCACCTGGGCATTGGCCCCCTCGCCCTTTGGATCTAGAGTGAGCGCCAGGGCTGCACATTGTTGCACTTTGGCTTTGCAGCCATCCAGGGAGTTGAATTTGGCCAAATAAAACTTGGCGGCTTCGTCGGACAGTATTTTGAGCGCATAGGTGTTGTTATTGGCAAAGATTGGATAGTAGGGGACCTGGATTTCCTGATCAACACAGCCATTGACAATGCCAAGTGAGCGGAGGCGAACTTCCACGGTCGAGTCTGCACGCAGCTCGCCCGTCACTCGCTTCTGATTCTGCTGCTCCCATCTTTCGGCAAACAACGGCCCATACCGCCCGCCATAGCTCTCTAAAAACAAATGGACCGGAACTGAGGCATTGGAAGCATTTTGATACCGAGGAAAGGTGGTGAGAAAGCCCTGGATCAAATGCCACACGGCAAGGGCTGCCGTGTCAGTGGTATTGACTGTCGAGCCAGGGTTCTGGGTGCTGAATGTGCCGTTGAGAAACACCCAGGCTGCTGGAGCATGTCCGTCTGCTTGCCCTGGGGGTTGCTCTACTCTGCCTCTGCTGATGTTCAGGGTTCCATTGGTAGGTATGTCGTAGGAAAACCCCGCTTGATTGGGCTAGCAAGGATGGTGGTAGTGGTGACGATGATGATGATGGGGGCCAGTCAGTCGTGGATGAACAAAGCATGTTGGGACGCAAAAACGAACCTGATCTATGAACAACATGTTGGACGCCCTGTCCCATCCCCAATCCCTCGCCACCGTGTCATACTTGTTGATACCCTCTTCAATGACCTCACAGGGACCATTTCCGGTAAAGAAGCCAAGCATGGAGCTGGATCCGGGGCCTCCATTGAGCCACAAAGTCAACTCATCCGTCCGTTGACGGGCTTCAACGAACCAAAAGAACAGATTAGTGGTGTAGGCACCGGGAATATTGACCCATCCCGTGTACTGTTTCTGGTCACCAAAGGCTGTTTTGCAAGCTCCGACAGGCTCCTTGTACGAGATGGTGATGTTGCCGTCGGCGGGCGAGCGGACGACGGTCAAGTTCAGAACCCTGGCGTCTGTCACGGGAAACTGCGCCAGACACGATGTGCTCAGTGCCACCACCAAGGCAGCATGCCATCCAAGCATCGCTAGGACGAAGGGCAACCGAAGCAGACGACTTTGGCGGAGAGCGCCCGGTATCGCACACACGCATCCCACAAGGGCGTCTGATACGGGTCATGGATAGATGACTAGGTAGGTAGCTAGAAGACTATCACAAAGAGAAGCTATCATGTGCGTGGATCCAGATTATCCTAGGCCCGTGATCCGGTGGATCCACCTGCCACTGAGTGGGTCAGATGTAATTCCGAGCATCTGCCATTTTCATCTCCTTGGGGACGATAAGGGACCAGATACATGTGGACCCACAATTTTCCCCAGCTCATGAGTCATGCATGAAACTTCGAGCTAACCTTTTTTTTTTTTTTTTAATATTTAGGAAGTGAATACAGCTCTGAGGAGTAAAAAAGTACAGCTCTGATTAGCATCATCCACCTCAACACACACGACACGACACGACACGACACGACACGACACGTCCCCTTTCGACGGCGCGATACACACGCAGAGCGGTTGGACATGCGATGCAATCCCTTTTGGCCGCACCGCCGTACCCATGGCGAGAAGCTACCCGTTCGAGCACGCAAGCAATTCATCGGGTAAAGAGAGCTTTGCCTCTTGAGTAAGGCCGTGCGGGAGACATTCAACAGTACTTTCGGCAGCAGCACCTCTTCGTTGGTATCGCCACCAGCAGTAGCTTTATCACTATTTATATTTAGTGACAGGAGACATCGCCGTAGGGAAATACGCAGACGGATGAATCATTTGCGCTGGAACCTGACGCTTCGCCAGCCTCCATGGGCGATAAATTGGCCGCAATACGGATCTAGTACATGTGCGCGTGTCTACTTGTCCGACAAACACCCGCCCCTATATCAAGCTCTCGTACCGGTCCAAGCCAGACTTTTGCTGCTGCGCCGCGGTGGTCCCTGCTCCAGAGACACCACCCCGGTTCATCTGCGGCCGCTGCGGCGGTTTTATGCCAAAGCCCGGCGTGGTGGGCGGGGGGGGGATCGAAAATGACGAGATGCCCGGCGAGGACACGCCGCTGCTCGCGGGTTGTGGTCCCTGGTGGCCGAGGGACATGCTGGACAGGGGGCTGTTGATGGTGCCGACAGCGGGTGCGTGGCCGCCCGAGGAGCTCCTGTGGTTTGCCGACGGGCAGGACGCCGACGAGGGGGGTGTCGTCGCTGCGGAGGAGGCGGCCGCAGCGGCAGACCAGTTGATTGACGAGCGACGGGGATGCGTGGTGGACGTCGACGTCGTGGGCTGCAGCGGCTGGCTATATTGTGTGGATGATGGCGCGAGGGGACTGAAGCGGGCCAGATCCGGCGTGACGGTCCGGAAACCAGGCTGGTTGCCCGCGCCGGCCTGCGGTGATGTCGTACTTGCTGTTCTCGCCGTATAACTAGCGGGTGATTGCGTCGACCACGAAAACGACGGCGCCTTGGGCGTACTGGACGTTGATGGCGTATCGTGCCAGCTCGGAAAGCCCTGACTCTGAGCATTCGACGATGCTGAAAGACCACCAGCACCAGCACCACCCCCTTTCCCCTTGACCAATGCCTCAAAGTCATCCGCACTCCCGCCGCCGCTCCCATTCGCCGCCGTCTCAAACACCTTGCCCGTGACGCCGCCAAACCCCAGGAAATCCTCGCCCGGAGCAGCCGTTCCCGCCCTGCCCGTGCCCGCCAACTCGTGCAGTTTCCGCGTCTGTTCGTCCTCGACCCTCCGCGAGAGCCTCTTGATCAGCCCCATAAACGCCTGGAACTGCGCCAGATCCAGCAGCGGACCCAGACTCATATTCCACAGCACGGGCAGCATCTCCACGGCGACGAAATCCGCATCCGCGTTCTCGCCCACGATGCGCAAGACACGCAGCGCCGCCAGCATGACAGCCGGTTCTTTTGTCTTGATGGCCTTGATGAGGGGCACAATCTTTTCCTGCATCGTGTACTTGTCGAGCGCCGAGGAGGAGGACGCCTTCTTTTTTGGCTCGACGAGGCCGTTGAGGCCGTCTTCGTCGTTGCCGGCGGTGTCTGATGCGTCGGCCGGGCCCCCGCAGAGGACGACAAAGGCCTGGAGGCCGCGGACTTTGATGGCCAGGCTGTTTGTGCGGCCGAAGACGGCGGAGACGACGGGGAAGAGCTCGTTCTTTATGGTGCTAAAGTCTAGCACGGGGAGGACGGACGGGAGGGTGCGGAGGGCGGCGTCGACGATGGAGTGAGTTGGGCAGTCGATGGCGGCGAGGATGACGGGGAGAATGTCTGGGATGGGTTAGTATGTTTACATGGAAATTATAATAGGAAAAGATCCGCCGGAGGCGGCCCCCAGCAGGGCCCCCGGAGGGAAGGAAAGAAAGAAAGAAAGAGGACACTGACCATCCTTGAATTCCTTCCCCGAGGAATGATCCGCCGCCAAAGACAGGTTCTCGAGAAACACCATCAATCCGGCGTCCCTGGCAGGATCCTTCTCCTGGCTCTGCCTCGCATTGACCACAAAGATGTCTCTCAGCACGGGCCGGACCTTGTCTCCAAAAGCCCGGCGCCCGGACGGCAGCAGTCCCACAATCTTGAAGACGTTTTGCAGAATCAGCGACAGCAACTCCTTGTCCTTGAGCTCCTCCAGCAAGGCCGGCAGGATCTTCCTCTCCATGACCGACTTGGGAAAGGAGGGGAGAACCTTGTTCAGCCCGCGCATAAACTGCGACTTTTCGCTCGACGTCTTGGCCGGGAAGGCGTCGAGAAAGCGTATGGTCGAGACGAGAATGTTGTCAAAGTACTCGCTCTCCTGGAACTCGCGGGCCGTCATCCGCTGAGCCGGCCGTCTCGTAATCAGCCTCGGCAAGACGTGGTGCAGCAGATCCTTGGGTAGAGGCCGCGACGAGAGGAACCCGTTGGACGAGGACGGCACGGTGGAAGACGAGGAAAACAGCCTCTTGTAGGATGACAGGCTGCCGTGGCATTCGAGCGGGGACTTGTGCGGCGCGTTGTACAGCGCGATGGACAGCAGGCCGAGCGAGAACATGTCTGCCGCCGACGTCAGGTTGTTGTCCATGACAAAGTCGGGCGATGTGTAGTCGAGATTGAGCTGGACGAGCTTGGGCAATCGGGGGTCGGTGTTGAGTACTTCCGACAGGCTTATGCCCTGGATCGACGTGGGCTTGGTCGAGCCATCGGCCGGCGTGCAAAACGATAGACCGCTCAATTTCCAATCGGACTGGGGACCTGTTAGTGCTAGTTGTGCGTCAAGGCTGCTGTTTGGCCGTGGTGTCCATGGTATACCAAGAAGGAAGAAAGGAAAAAGGAAGACTTTCCTTGGCATTGATAATCACGGCGTCAGGCGTCAGATTGCCGTGAACGAGACCGGCATTTTCGTGCAAAAATTCAAGCGCCTTGCTCACTTGCAAGAGACCCTTTTGAATCTCCAACTCGTCCATCTCGAGCTCTCGCCTCCGTCGGACGCCATCCGGATCCTCGGTGACGAACCGGCTCGACCGGCCACCGGATCGTTCTTGGTCGTCCTTCTCCTGCAAGAGGCTCGACAGCGACGCAGAGACGGCCTCGGTGACGAACTGCAGCCCTCCGCCCCGCGTTTCCTCGACGGGCTCGACCAGTTCCAGGATGGAGGGGTGGCGGAGCTTCGCCAGGCTCGAGGCTTCCTTCTTCAGCCGCTCCACCACCTCGTCTACGCTGCGCCGGAGGCCGCTGGTCCCGGAGCGACCCAAGGCGTTGCCATGCGCCTCGAGCGCCCTCCTGTCGAAGACGAAGACGCTGTAGGCTTTGCCCGTGGATTTCTTCTTGGCATCGTAAATCTTCCACGGGCCGGCGGTCGAGGTCGGGGCCGGGGAGACGGCGTAGTTGGCTGTGATATTTGTGGCAGAGATGGACTTGAGCGCCGAGGAAAACATTGCGCGCGAGGGTTATTGGGAGAGGCCGCCTGCGATTCAAACAAGCTCGTGCGTCGTGGCGGGCATGTCGTGACCTGTCGTGACCTGTCGGGGCGGGCGGCCGGGGGTGGAGGCGTAATGCTGATTATGACAGGAAGCCAAAAGCGTTAAGCTTTGGCACCACGCAGCAAGTCCTCGGGCCTGTCGCAAAAGACGGATGAATGAATGGTGGCGTCGATGCGATTGCAAAAGACGGGGCGTGAACAAGCGCAAGCTTGAAAGTAGAGTTAAAACAGGAGAAAAGGCTACGCTGGATGTGACGACCCCCCTGTGACGACCCCCCCTGACCATCTGCGGCTAGCGTTGAGTCGAGTTGACGCGCGAATGACGCTGCAGCCTCGTGGCCCGATAGCCGCACTGGTCCACGGACCAATAGTGCTCTTGTCCTTTTTTAATCGACGTCGTGTCACCTGACTACCAGTCGGCAAGCTCCCTTTCTGGCCTCGACAAAGACATCCATAGTTGCGCCGGCTTTCCTGTTCTCTCATTCATTGGCTTTGGGACAACAAGACGGGTTCAAAAAGGCTAGTCAAACTCCAGTACCCCTTGAGCCAAGCCGGCCAAGCTCGAGCGGATACGCCCACACTGCCAGCTGGTAAAACCTGCCCTCAAAATAACATCCCCGTCTTCCCCGTCTTGATGACGGCCTTTACCCACCAAAACTCCCCACAAAGAAGCCACGGACTGCCATTGCCTTTCTCCCTCCTTTGTTGTTCCAATTTTTCTCCTCAGACAGACTCTTGAGTCTCGACTGTCTCGGGATACAGAGCTCCCCATCTCCCCATCAGTTTGGCTGGGAAAAAACAGTTTTGCGTGTTTCGCAGAAACATCTGCCAAGCAAGATGCGGTCCGCACGTCTGGCGCGGAGCGCCGTCTGGGCCGCTACGAGATCGTCACCGACTCTGCAAGCTGCTCGTCCCGTTCGTTGCTTCAGCATCAAGGCCCAGGCGGCGTCGGACTCGGAACAAAGGGCTCTGGACCCCAGCAAGCTCACCATCGCCGAGACGAGGAGCCCCAAGGCGCTGAGCAAACCCGAATCCCTGGTCTTTGGCCGGGAGTTTAGCGGTAATGTACCCTCTGTGCTAGTCCTCACACTCACCATCAGTCCGTCTTACAAAAAAGAATTGCAAGACTAAGAGATAGATTTTGCCCCCCCCAAAAAAGACCACATGCTAGCCGTGGAATGGAACAAAGACCAAGGCTGGCTCGAGCCCAAAATCACGCCCTACCAGAACCTCTCCCTGGATCCCGCCACCTGCGTCTTCCACTACGCCTTCGAGTGCTTCGAGGGCATGAAGGCCTACAAGGACAAGGACGGCAACGTCCGGCTCTTCCGCCCAGACAAGAACATGGCGCGCCTGAACAAGTCGGCGGCGCGCATCGCCCTGCCGACCTTTGAGCCGACGAGCCTCATCGAGCTCATCGGCAAGCTCACCAAGCTCGACGCGCGCTTCATTCCCGACCAGCGCGGCTACTCGCTCTACCTGCGGCCTACCATGATCGGCACCCAAAGGACGCTCGGCGTCGGCCCGCCCGGCTCGGCGTTGCTCTACGTCATCGCCTCGCCCGTCGGCCCGTACTACCCGACGGGCTTCAAGGCCGTCTCGCTCGAAGCCACCGACTACGCGGTCCGCGCCTGGCCCGGCGGCGTCGGCGACAAGAAGCTCGGCGCCAACTACGCGCCCTGCATCGTGCCCCAGCTCCAGGCCGCCAGCCGCGGCTACCAGCAGAACCTCTGGCTCTTCGGCGAGGAGGAGTACGTCACCGAGGTCGGCACCATGAACATGTTTGTCGTCCTCAAGGACAAGAAGACGGGCCAGAAGGAGCTTCTCACCGCGCCCCTCGACGGCACCATCCTCGAAGGCGTCACGAGGGACTCCGTCCTGGCGCTGGCCCGCGAGCGCCTGGTCCCCGAGGGGTGGAAGGTCACCGAGCGCAAGTACACCATGCGGGAGCTGTACGAGGCCTCCAAGGACGGGTGCCTGGTCGAGGCCTTTGGCGCCGGCACGGCTGCCATTGTCAGCCCCGTCAGGATGATTGCCTGGAAGGGTCAACATGTCAACTGCGGGCTCAAGGAGACGGAGGAGTTTGGCGAGACGGCCTTGCGAATCAAGGAATGGATCGAGGCCATCCAGTATGGTGAGGAGGAGCACGAGTGGAGTGTGCGGGTACTTTGAGTTGCATCGGCGCGTTTGGCCTGCCTATTAGGAGGTGCCTAGTCTTGTCGCGGGCGTTTGGTGCGGCTACAACGGTAGAGTACAAGCTTGTGAATAGCATGCATCACTGCAGATGATGGATTCGTCACAATTGTACATTCGCTGTCAGACACCATTTCCTTTGTCACTCATCTTCGTACAATCCCGTTCATCACATGTCAGAATGGAAAAGACCATCAAGTCCCTACATGAATGAAGGTGGCAAAACACATGTCCTTGTATAAAAAAAAGTCTAACCCGACGAACCATTGAGAATTGATCTTGCTCCATAACAATGACAAAGAAAAAAAAAAAAAAAAGGTCCTGAAACATATACCTGCTGGCGCTCGACGCCTTGTGTGAGACTCCGCCTCCGCTATGGCCATCCTTCCCTCCACCTTTCACTATGTCTCTCGCCCACTTCCATGACATGCCACTCCTACTCCGTCTTCTCCTGGCTCGGGTCAGGCAGAATCCCCTCGGCTTCCAACCGCCGGCGTGCCTCCTCGAGAGCCCAGGTAGACACACTGCACGCAAGAGGTTAGCCACAAGTTTCCTCGGCGTAACATGTCTCATCCCATTTCAGCGCAGCGGAGATTCAAAGCCGTTGACGTCTGGCCCATGCCCGCTTCCGGAAGAAGCAATTAAAAATGGCGCGACTAAAGACCGGCAGATGCTTTCTCGACAGGCTTTGATCCCCCCGGCAAAAGAGGTTGACTTACCAAGTGTCGGGCTTGAAAGCCAGCGCAACACCAGCAGCCACGAGGCTGCCACAGAAAATGTACATGGGCCATTCCCAACCCTCTGGCTCGGGCTTCTCGCCGGGCTTGATGCCCCAGAGCCAGCCCGTCGGAGGTTCGAACGGTGACTCGTTGCCGTGGCCGCCGCCTTGTCGTCGGGTGGATACGGAGAGGCACCTCACGGAGAGGGGTTGCCGGGCGCATCGTATCGCGCGCAGAGGGGCGACGGTGTGTCGGATAATGGCCATGATGGAGACGGTTCCGCGTTCGACTTTCGATTCGTGGATGTGGACCGGCTTTCGTGCCTCAATGGCTCGGACTCTGAAGAAGGTATGTATGTACGTACGTGTTGAGGGTTGGATTGATGCTCGGATGGAGGTCAGATGCCCATTTCTGTCGTGTAAAGTCACGTGGTGGAGCGTGCTACGTTACCAAGTATTGTACACGCCTGCAAATCAGCTGGAGCCTGGCACCTGGCACTTGGAGCCTGGCACCTGGCACCTGGCACCTGGCACCTGGCACTTGGCACTTGGCACTTGGCACTTGGCACACACACACTGGTTTTCACTCTCATGAGATTGGTGGCCGACCGACGCCTCATGTTTGTCTATCTAATTCACTCACGGTACCTGCGTATTCACGCTTCGTGTTCACGCAAGTGGTGATCCATCTGACCAGCCATCAATCAAGTTTGGGTCCAAGTAAGTGGTGCGGCAAGCTGGTCATCTGCCGATGAAGCCCATAGATCAAGTGTGGTTTGGACCAAAAAAAGTTGGTTTGAACATGATGAGGCATGAAAGGAGACGAGACATCTACGGCAAGTTTGCCGACAGGCGAAGTTAGGAGAAGGCAGCATCATGGGACAGATGGAGAAGGGCATCAAGACCAGATACGTCCCAGCAATCAAACACATCTCGCCGAGCCGATGCGGCCAAAGTTGGGTACCCGAGGCACCTCCGCCATGAGCATCCCCCTCCGCGACCAAATGCTTTCAGACCACGACTTGGGAGCGGACACATACGGCGTATCCGAGTTTCGCGAGGGCCTGTTCGAGTCCAAATTTCTCGAGCCGCTTGACATTTGCTCGGACGAAATCCTGGCCAGGGCCGAACGTACTCTCCCACATGAATTCGAGAGGCACCCTCCCCTGGCAGCCAAGCATTTTCTCCTATCAAGCCAAATCCATCAACTCGGATGCTTGTGTCGCCGAATAGCAACAACCCCAGCGGGCTATCGGTTATTGAAAGCGTCCGTGGCCTACTTGATCGCGTACGCCATGTGTCTGGTCCCGAGCGTAAGAGACTGGGTCGGTGGCCGTCACCACATGATGGTCGTATCTGTAATTCTAAACCACCCGGCTCGGACGCTGGGCGCCCAACTCGAAGGCACTCTCCTGACGATAACAGGGACGGCTGCCGGCTTGGGCTGGGCCATGGTGGTTTTGTCCCTGTCGGCATGTGATTCAACTGCCAGTGGTGCTGGTGCCATGGTTGCCATGCTTTCCGCCCTGTTCATGGTGATAACGGCCTCGATCCGCGCCTTTTTCATCCGCTTCTACCAAGGCGTGCTGTGTGCCGGCATCGCCATGATTGTCACAATACTTGCGGAAACGGATGACGATCAGGGCATCCCATGGATCGGGTTGCGCGACTATGCCGTCCCATGGCTTTTAGGACAGGCCATCGCGCTGGCCGTCAATGTCCTCGTTTCCCCAGACGTGGGCGCCAGAGCTCTTGCCGAGACATTACACGAATCATTGGACATGATGCAGGTAGGTCGAAAGTATCCCAGCGAGATTGTCCATCATGGTCGAAAGGAGCAAGAGCTTACTCTGTGTTAGACCTCACTGGAGCCGCAGACGTTTGACGCAACGACGACCAGGCATCGGCTTGCTGCCGTGTTTGTCGACCTCTCAGAAGCATACCGGGACATGCGCATGAGTCTGGCGATATCTCGGCTGGAACCCGACCATGTGGAGCAGCTCCGTAACCACTTGCAGGCCGTTATACGGGCGTTGCTCTCCCTCGAGATGGGCAGCCGTCTGCTACATGCGTGGGACTCAGATGGTGACGGCGCGCAGAACATGCATTGTGCGGGCTCCTCCAGCTCCGAGACATACGACGTACATCTCAGACGCCTCGCAACCGGCACAAGCAATCTGCTCTCCTCCATCAAAGAGGCACTCGGTAGATGCGATGCCGCCCTGATGGACATGTCCGGCCACCGACGACATCTTGGCCCACCCATGACAGTTTCTTCTGATCTGGGCCCCGCGCAAAGACAGCTGAAGGACGGAAAAGCCGGCTGCGACCTCGCCGAGTTCAACATACTCAACTCGATGGACCATGATGCAGCGCAGCCGCTGCATGACGAGGTCGCGGTCAAGCTCTTGGTCTTCGCGAGGCACGTGCGAAAAGCCGCCGCCAAGGTAGAAGCCCTCCTCGAGCAAACGGCATCCATGCAACGGACCTCGCACCGGCCACGCATCCATATGCCGTCGCTCCCCATCTGGAAGGCTGTGCACCGGACGAATGCCCAGGTCCGGCACGATCGCGGCGCCCTTACGGTAGGGTACTACGAGAAGACGTTTGCCGACATGGCGCAGCTGTTTGACAAGATTAAGTCATTGGAGCGCAAACCCGTGCCTGAGAACACGAGCGCTCCTGGACAAGAGAAATCACCGTTGCAGAGAGCTGACCGTGTACACCCTGACGGAGCAGACGGCACCCACATCTCGCCACAAAAGGGGCTACGCTACAGAATCTGGAGGACACTCTCTCACCTCCAGGGCTTCGAGAGCAAGTACGCATTCAAAGTTTGCCTCGTGACATGTCTCCTTTCCGCGCCGGCACATCTCGCCCAGAGCAAGACATGGTGGAACGAGTACCAGGCGTGGTGGGCCGTCGTGATGAGCTGGGCCGTCATGCACCCGCGAGTCGGCGGAAACCTCCAGGACCTCGTCACAAGAGCGGGCGTGGCCATG
Source organism: Aciculosporium take MAFF-241224 (assembly GCA_000222935.2). NCBI lineage: Eukaryota > Fungi > Ascomycota > Sordariomycetes > Hypocreales > Clavicipitaceae > Aciculosporium > Aciculosporium take. The sequence goes on from AFQZ01000386.1 coordinate 26,135, forward strand.
CTGGGAGCCGTCTGGAGCGGCGTCGGGTATGCCGCTGGTCGGGGGAACCCATATGTCATGGGTGTATTCGCCGCCGTGTACATGGCTCCCATGCTGTACCGGTACACAATCAGCCCGCATCCGGTTCGTCAATGACCCCCCTTTCATCGCATTCCCAAAAACACAAGGCCCGCTAACAAGATGATGCACCTCGGATCTTGCAGCGCTCCGGCCTAGCAGGCTGCCTCTCCTTCACCGTCGTCTCCCTCAGCCTCCAAGCCGAAGCCCAGGGCGGTGCCGCTGCCGCCGCCCAGCGCGCAACCCTCCGGGGGCTTTCTTTCTTCATCGGCACCGCGCTGCCCGTCTTGGTGAACTGGGTGCTCTGGCCGTTTGTCGCCCGACACGAGCTCCGCGTTGCGCTCTCCTCCATGATGATCTTTATGAGCATCCTCTACCGGAGTAGGCCGACGTCTCCCAACAAAACCATTAGCTTCATATAGCCGGTCAAGCTGACGATTCCCACAGACGTCGTGGAGAAATACGTCTGCTTCCACGATGCCACGGATCCGCCCACCCCGGAAGACATTTCCCGATCCGAGACGCTTGAAGGCCGACTGAGAGAGGGCTTTATCCGGATACGCCAACTCTTGGTACGTCGGATATGTCCACACGCAGAGATGACACCACACAGGTCACACTCCCCCGAAAAGATGCTGATCTGCGTCGTCTCCAACTCGGCTCGACATCATTGCACCACCCGCCACCCTCCATCGCCACCAGGAAGAAAACAAAACATGACAACGGCAGAAAGAAACGAATGAAGAAATAGGTTGACAAATGCATCCCCTCCCAGATCCTCACCACCCACGAACCCCGCCTCCGCGCCCCCTTCGACCCCCTCCCCTACTCGGCCCTCTCCCACGCCTGCGAGCACTTTGCCGAGCACCTCATCACCGTCCGCCAGTCGGCCCTCCCCCACCACGCCAGCCGCGTGCCGGTGCCGGTGCCGGCTGATCCCCTCGCGGCGAGACGCCTCGTTGGGTACCGCCGCGATGCCGTGGCCGCGGTTTTGGCGAACCTGTATATCCTGGCGGGGGCGTTGCGGTCGGGGAGAAGAGTTCCTGTACGTTTCGCCGCACCCTCCCTCTCTCTCGTTCTTTCATCTCCTCTGCAAAGTTGATTTGGCCGTGGATCTTCTTTCTTTGTCTTTTTATCTGCATCTCTATTCTTTTTCATAACTCCCCCCTTTTTTTATTTTTATTCATTTTCCTCTTCTCCTCTTTCTCATCCTTCCTTCCTTCCTTCCTTCTTTTCTTTTATTTAGTTTTCCTTTTTCTTTACCCCTTCCCCCTTTCCCCATCCACACAGAACCACACACCTTATTCATCCCATCCCTCCCGCCCACAACTAAACACCCCTTTTATCCCATCCCCATGTCCACAACTAAACACCCCCTTTATCCCATCCCCATGTCCCCCACCTCCTCCCAGCTTTTTACATCCAAAACTCACCATTCCTTACCACCAACTTTACAACCCCCCAGCGCTACCTCCCCAGCCCCTCCGCGGCCCTCACCCTCCTGCAGACCAAAACCGCCGCCGCCGCGGCGCAACCCACCCTCCGGACCAACACCCTCATCTTTTCCCACAACGACAGCCTAACCGGGTGCGTCACGCAGCTCGAAGAGATGGAAAAGTGCACAAAGATGATTGTCGGGCAGCAGGGGTGAGTGCAGTGGACAGGCAGATTGACCACACGACCGGCTGGCTGCGGCAAGGAAACAAACGAGCAAAGAGGGTGGTTAATCGATGGCCCGCTAACATTGTAGCTTCTCCGAGTCGCAGATTTGATGACGAGTTTTCCGACGACGACGACGACGATGACGACGACGACCAACTCCCTTCTCGAGACTAGGCCGTAAGATAGCCACAAGTAAACGGTAGAAAAATTCATCCTCTCGTCCATTCATTTAATGCCCACCATCTATACGCCCATGTGAGATGAGATGCTTTCGCCCATCCCATCCCATCCCATCCCATCAATATGCCAAGACCATACAAGACCAAAGAGAGACCCCCCCCCCCCCTAAACATCCAAATACGCCCCCCCCGTCATCTCATTCAGAATATCCCTCGTAACCACCTTCCCTCTCAACAACGCCCTCTCTCCGATCCTCGCCCTCTTCGGCGACGGCCTCCGATTTTCCTTGCCCCCCGCCACGGCGCCCAGACCTCCCCTCGACGACTTCGTCGGCGTCTTGGGGACCCCGCTCATCGGCGTTGCCCCCTCCTCAAAGGAATGGCTCTCGAGCGCATCCCCCGGCAGACTATATATCCAATCGCGCTCCTCCATGAGCGATATGAACCGACTCAGCATGTTCTCCTCCCCGCTCTCCCTCAGCGTCTTCATGCTCCCCACAACAAGCAGCTTTGTCTTGGCCCGCGTAAACGCCACATTGATCCGCCTCCAATCCTTGAGCAGATCCCCAATGTTGCACGCCTCGTTGCTCCGCACCAGACTCAGCACCACGACATCCTTGTCTCGTCCCTGGAACCGATCCGTCGTGTGCATCTCCACGCCCGCATGCCCCTTGAGCCTCTCCTTCAGAAGAAACAGCTGCGCGCGGTAGTGCGTCATGACGCCCACCTCCGAGGCTGGGACCCCCACCGCCAGCAGGCTCTCCACCAGCTGCGCGACGATGCGCACTTCTGCCGAGTTGACGATGCGCTTCCCCTGGGCCTCTTCCCGGACCATGGGGGTGATGGTGTCCGTGTTGACAAACCGAACGCGGGCTTCGCTCTCGAGCAGATCGTAGAGCCAGCACCGGGACGGGCTCGGCCCCGTGCAAAACGAGCGGGGTGTTCCGGGCCGAGCCAGCGAGGATGCATTGTAATGGACTCGAACGAGCGACTTCATTTTCGGAATGTGGAGCCTGCTTTTCCGGAGCGACTCCGTGCCGCAACGTAGTTTCCCGTCGTAAATCAAGGTGTTGCTCAGCGTCATGATGTCCTCGCACATGCGATACTGGTGCTCGAGGTTGACGACGGCTTCCGGGTGGGCATCAGAAAGGAGCTTGAACAAGCTGACATCCAGGCCGCCCTCTCGGGCTTCTTCGTTCCTCACCACCGGAGGCAGCTGGTTGTGGTCCCCCACAAGGACAAACGACCGTGCCATCCGAATCGGCCCCGCGCAGATGGGAAGGGTAATCTGCGATGCTTCATCCACGATGCAATAGTCGAATGAGCGTTCCAGGAACGCCCGGTGGTTGATGCCCAGGCAGGTGGTGGCAACGATGGGTGTCCCGTGCCAGGCTTCTTTGATCTCGCCAAACGTCTTCCTGGGTTGCCCTGCGAGGTGGACGAAGTCTTGGACCTCGGGATGCACTTTTGCTGGTGCTCCCAGTCGCAGAATTGGAATCTTGTCCGACTTGAGTTTGAGCAAGATATTGTCAACCGCCGTGTGCGTGTGCGACGTCAGGAGCACAGTCTTGCCCTGAGAGACCAGCGCGCGGATGATATGGGCAATGGTCGTCGTCTTGCCGGTACCGGGCATACCGAGGACCAGGGAGTAGTCTTGCGTGCTCATGACCTTCTCGATAGCCCGTCGTTGATCAATGTTGAGCGTCTCCCCGTCTGTGACTGTATACTGGGTCGCCCTTGGTTTGAACCTTGGTGGCTCGAGGTCAACTACCAAGCGACGTATTTTGGCAGCTGCAGCCACGTCGTTGGCCATGATCTGAACGAGGTTGTTCCTGACAGTTGCCATGCCATTGCTGAATTCATCTAGATCCAGGCGATAGCGGACGGGCGCCTCCTTGATCTTGCCTTGTGTTTGTTCGGGACTTGCACCCTCGTGTGCCACGTCCATAATGCTGGCAAACACTTGGTTGTCGGTTTCGTCAAAACCGGGCTGCCTGATGCGTGCATTGTGAAGACGCCTATCGACTGCCACGCTGATTCTCTGCTTTCGAACAGCCGTCACATACCCAATGGCCAAAGCAAAGTGTCCCTCCTCGTCAGACACAACGAGCGGCTCACCAGTGCTGAGTTCCGATTCCAAGAAGGAAAATCCTGGTTGAGAATTTCGCTTGACAAACGTGTAATGAAATCGATTGATCCGAACGTTGCCGGTGTCCTCGGACGCGGACCCCTCCTCAATGATGACGTCCGCAAAACATCGGGACCGCTTCTCTCGCTCGACGCTCGTCATGGTCCACAACTCTCGCTTCGTCTTCCGGCTCTCCTTTTCTTCCTTGGTTAAAAGGTTCTCCCACCTGACGAAAAATTCTTGGTGAGCCGGTGTCAGGTGCTTGACGAGCTCATCAAACTTTTCGTTCATGCCGCTGCTCTCTCCGTCGCCATTATCCGCCAAGCGATGATATGTGAAGCAAGAGGTCTTTGCATAGCACTTGCCGCACATGTGTTTGCTTTTCAGCATGGGCGGGAGTTGCACACTCCTCTCCCGGATATAGCACGCCAGCTGGTTTCGTTGCAGAATCATATGCCGTAGCTCGTGTTGCACCGCGGGGATCCGCATCGTCTTTGACGTTTCCATGTAGTAAAGAATGCCATAACCAATATCAATGTCGTATCTGTCGGATAAAAGCAACGTATATAGCGCTGTTTGGGCCATGTGACTGCTGTTTGCATGTTTGCCCGTCTTTACCTCGAATGGGACCGTCAAGGTTCGAGATTGTTGACCGTCTCTCATGGTGACTTCCACGGTAGCGTCGATATTGCCTTTTAGGCCGTACATGGGCGACCAGACATGCTCTTCGACATCAAGGAGCTTTGTGATGGCCATATTTGTCTTCTTGCCGTTTCGATCCTCGACAACAGCATCCGCCTGCGGTTGCGAGGACACAAACGACCTGGCCCAGTAACTCAGTTCCGTCATTTTCGACATCAAATGCTCCTTTGCACTGGGCAAGCCGACCTTGATGGTGTATAGATCCTCCACGTGCTTGTCGCATATCCGATCAATGACGCTGGCAAGAAATGGCAAGTCCCATTGATTGACCAAGAGCGCTTCTTGAAAGATTTCGTGCAGCATTGTCCCGTACACAAGCGGTGGGGAGGCCTCGCTGGTGGCTTTGACACGGTCTTGTAAAACGGCTCGACGCATGCAGCCAAACGAGTCTGCCACAACCGTGGATGATATCAATTGGTCGGGATGCAATATCAAGAGATTTTCAGCATCGTCCACAATGCACTGGCCACGAGCGGAAAACGATCCAATGACATGAACATAAGAATCGGTATGCACCGGAGTATCGAACCAGGCACCTCGAAGGTGCACCGTTCTCGTGACTTTGGAACCATCGGCCTGGATAATAAGAATCTGCGGCCACGTCAATATACTGTCGGGGAATGAACAAGGGTGAACTGAATGGCGGGCCGAACCTTTTCGAGTCGCGTTACTCCGTACTTGTCAACAAAATCGCCGTCCAACACCGTCGTTACCAAATATCGCTGAATTGCTTTTGCTTTTTTACTGCTCTACCCTTGTTAGTAATTGGAAATTGTAATTGTGACAGGCTGGTGACATGCTTTGACATACAGATTGGGACAGTGCTTCGACTTGTCGCACAGATTGCGTTGCGGCTAATTCCACAGCATCAAAGTCAATGTCAAGATCAAAGTCGTCACCAAATTCTGTCCCAGGGCTTTCTTGCAGTTTCGTCTCTTGCGAGTATGTAACACGTTTCTTCAAGGGCGTGGTTATTTCGCGTATCGGTTTTCGTGAGTTTGCAATCGTGTCCAGCGTTATTGAGCCATCATGATCGTCCATGTCGCCTCCCACTCTTCTTGGTTTCTCTGGTGTCTTTTGCCGAGCCGCCACAGGCAATTTCTTCGCAACGTCATCACCAATGCTTGGTGTATTGCTTGGGCCGGTAGCATGCAGGCTTGCTTCCAGTTCCATGAAGGTATCATCGTCAAAATCGTCGTCACCATAGTCGGATGACGAAGAAATCGATCGTGGTGCTCTCCTGCGACACGGGGTCTCCATCCTTTTCGGCGATAGTAACTTTCGCTTCTTCGGGGACGGCGATTTCAACAAATGCTTTCTGGGGCAGACGGCATCAGGCTTGTGCATGTTGCTCGTGATTGTATCCAACAACGCTGTCACGAGGGACGACTTGGATGCTGCCTCCAGTTCCCGCTGCTGGCTGCTTCCTTGACCCCCAGACTTGGAGGATCTCTCAATCTTCCCCCGCTTGGGCCAGTTCAGTCCGCAGCTGATGGACCTCCGCAGGTCTGCATCTTGGCCGCGCCGGAGAAACGTGTCTTTTGACGGCTTCGGAGACGATGAAATCATGAGCTGTGCCAGCGCAGGATTCGCAGCTCCAGTCGGCGTCGTCGCCTTGTCCGGACCAGTCATCGAGTACCGATCCCACAGCTCCAATGTCGGATCCACGTGCGGAGATTTCAAAGCCTTTGTCAACTTCTGAACATTGATGGTCGGCGCGATGGGTTTTTCGGCGGATGCTGGAGACGAGGCAGGCGACGAGCTTCTCGCGCGCTTCTTTCCTTTTCGAGGCAACATGGGCGAGAGGGCGGCAGCATACGGCAAATCTTGCTTGTTGTTCCACATCAACGTGTCGCTCGGCGAGATGTGAACATGTTCATCTGTGGCAGCACCGTTTGGCTCGACCAGATCACTCCAGTTGAGGCGTGTAACAGGTGTCACGATGGTCGTTTCCGAAAGAGCTGTCTTTCCAGCTGCATCTCCCGTCTTGCTAGGTGTGCCGCTGGGCTGTTTTGTCTCGGACACGTTGTTTTCCTTTTCGTCCGGATTGTACTGAAACTTGTTCAGTTTGCTCTTGGTGACTTCGGACACGGGTGGTAGGTTGCGACATCTTGACGCCTCGAGGTTGGTGGGATGACTGTGAGATCGCTGCCACGTACCGCGATTCTATCACGCGAGCCACGTTCGAATTCACGTCAACCGCAACTCGGAGAATACACATGACGTCTGGTGTTGCTCCAAACAGGAGATCAATCTTACCGTTGAATAGCCTACACGCTCAGAGTACGCCTTCTGGAGCGGCATGGTTGGCAAGTGAGAACTTGACAGGAATTTCCGTCAAGTCATCCAGGTGAAGCATTGGGTTCCAAAAGAGACACTACTGATCGGATAAAGGCGAATTGTTCATGCGGGGATGGTATGCCACGTCGTAGGTAGCCAAGGGGAGTGACAATCTGGGCACGACGCGTTCAGCTGCTCCAGACCGCGTCTCTCGCCCGCCACACTCCACACATCCGCGACGACCTAATATCCGATCCAGAAGCCCCACCCACATAAGCGCGCCACCAATAACGCTCTACCTTTCTTATCAACAAAGCATGACCGTCAAAGCAGGACAAGACCGCCTTCTTCTTGCGTCATTTGTACCTGGGTACTTAGGACTTGTGCACCTGCTTAGTTGCTTAGTGCATACCTCCTCCTCCGTTGCAAGTTCAACGTCAATCCTTCGACTCGACTCACCCGACCACCCCCCCCCCCCCCGTACAGCCACGGTTTTTTTTTTTTTTTTTTTTTTTGTCTCGCTTTTTTTAGCAAAACCTCCCCCGACACCCGCATGATTCAGAACAGCATCCTCTCCTTCAAAATGGACAAACCAAACGATGGCCAAGACCAACCCCCGCAACGCATCTCCCGAGCAGACTACACCCGCAAAGTCCGCGCCGCCGCAGAAGAACAACGTCACAAAACCCTGCTCAAACTCCAGCACTACGAGCCCCAAATCCACGACCAAATCCAGAGGCTCTTCGCCGATTACGAAGCACCCTTCTACGCGCGCCTCCGCGGCATCGGCCGCGCGCAGACCCTCGCCCTCGCCGGGTCGACAGTCCTCCGCCTCGCGGCCGGCATGGACAGGGCCCTGAGCGACACGGAAACGCAGGCCCTGATGGAGAACATCCTGTCGAGCGTCCACAGCCAGATCGCGTGGAAGTGGGTCATGACCGGCCTCGCAGGCTACCTGACCTATCGCGGGCGGCGGACCATGCGCTTCCCCTTGTTCACGCCCGTGGTCACCGGAGGGAGGTTTAATCCCGCCACCGGCGGGCCGCAGGTGCGAATCATGTGGCACACGGCCCGTTTCGCGGCCTACTACGGCGCTTTCTGGCTCGCCGGGGAGCCCGTCTTCCAGGGCTTTAATTTCCTCCGCCAGAGCACCGCCCTTCGTCGCGATCCCCGGGTGGCCGCCCTGTTTCGGGCTGAAAAAATGAACGCCGGCGGGGGTGTGGACGCGGTCCAGGATGCGAGCGGTGGCGGCCAGGGGCCGTACGGCGACGACTGGAAGTCGGAAGCTTCCCAGCAGCAGCAAGACTACTCGCACCAAGCCGACGACAGCTACCAATCAACATCGCAGGCCGTTCGGGCACAGACCCAGCAAGCATGGACCTCATATCGCCGTCAGTCTGAGGCCTCACGGCAACCCGCTACACCGGGCTGGGATGCCCCCACTGACAAAGTGGATGACGCCTCGCCCGCTGCGCCCTCGGCGCGACTCCACAACGGTTCGTCGTCGTCGTCGTCGTCGTCGTCGTCGTACGGCGGCGGCTCCGCGTGGGATCGCATCAGGCAGCAATCCCACAACGCACCAGGGCAGCAGGACACGGCACAAGGCCAAACATCATGGGGGGCCGCCCCAGACAGCAACGATGAAGCAAGCCCCCGGTATCATGGGGACAAGGACAGCTATTCCTTCGCGACGACGACAGACGGGGAGGAAGCCACGGCGAGGAGGCAGGCGCAGAGGGAATTTGATGAGTTGGTGGAGAGGGAGCGGAGAGGGGCAGACCAGGAGCGTGGCTCCTGGGGCAGAAGGTGATGAGTTGTATCGAGGGAAACGGACGGGACCTCATGGACCCCTGTACGCAGTTCGTCTTGTTCTTGGACGGGGTGGCCCTGCTTCATTGTATGATTTATCAGAAAATGACGGTCTATGAAGGAGGTATAGAGTTGGTGTGTCTCCAACGCAAGGCACATACCTACAAGCCAATCACCATGAATGTTGCCCGGACAATTCAAGAAATGAATTCGCAAAACTTTATTGTACAATTTTCCAGAAAATCACGGTCTACTGAGAAGATGTGCAATTTGTTAAAAAATCACGGTCCCAAGGCCATGTGCAATGTATCAGAAATTCACGGTCCATGAAGAAGGGTATCCAGTCCACGTGTCTCCCAACACACACACAAGGCCCATTGCTACAAGCAAACAACCATTAATTTGCAGACAAGAAATGGATTCATTTTGCACAGACAAATAAGTATGCAAAAAGACCTTGATTCAAAAAGACGACCCCTTGCATCCAAAACTAATTTCCAGACTGAACAAATGTGTGAGCCCCCCTTCCCCATGAGCCTCCCGAAATATCTTCCCCGAGCCCACCCACGTGGAGAAGAACCTCTCTAAGATCGAACATCCTCGTGTACTTCCACGGGCTTCACCCCATCACGATCCTTATCAACTTTCGCCTCGAGAATGCCTTCCCCCGCGGTGTTCGCCGCCGCCAGAGTCAAGTCCGCCTTCTCATGCGGCCTCGTCTCTCTCGTCTTCGTCACACCTCCTTCGTGTTCTGAGCCGCCTCGCAGCTCATCAGGGGCCACAGCTGGCTTCTTCGTCGGTGCAGGGACAGACGCGGCCACGGCTTCTGAAGCAAGTTGCCTTGGCTCGGAGACGGGCTCTTCATGTTGTTCCAGTCCGGCAGGAGGTTTGGTTCGCGCAAGAGGTTCGGCTGATTCGGAGAATTTGACGTCCTCCGAGCTCATTTCATCTTCATGGCTTTTGAACGCAAAGTCACCATCTTGGGGATGAACCGACCACACCGTTTGCGGCATGGAGAATGACAGAACGGGTTCGGCTGCGGCGGCCTCGGACAGGGGAGCAGCGGGAGCAGGACTTTTGGCGGGAGCACGCCGCTGGGGTCCACGAGCACGGCCCTTGCGAGCATCCGCCAAGGGGGCCTTTTCTTGCTCCTCGACGGGTTCCTCCTCCTTGGATTCCTCCTTCTTGACGCCCTGAGGTCCCAACTGAAGCCGCTTGTTCAAATCACTCATGAACCCTGCCTGCAAGGCAGCAATCTTGCCCCCGACAGCTCTGTTGGGAACAGGAGGCCTGGGCTTCGATGACGCGGCGTCCTTGAAGTCTCCCGACAAACTCTTGGAGGGCCGAGGAGGAATCGAAGGCTTCGGCTTATCGGAGACGGGTGGTCGCTGTCTCGTCGCGTCGTCACCGCTGCTTTGTCTGGCCGCCGGTCGTTCGGGCACGGCCGGTCGCTCAGGAGATGGAGAGGATTTCTTTTCGGGCCGAACCGGTATCTCAGGCTTGGCCTGTTCTACCGGCGACGAGGAGACCTCCGTTTCGTGAATGTGACTATCAGGGGCATCTTCCCAGATGTCGCGACTCGGAAAACGCTTGGGGCCATTGCTAGGTGTCGTGCGCGAGGAGGCCTGCAAGTGAGGCTGGTGACCAACCCATGAGGGTCTCAGTTCCTGAAGAGGCAAGAAACTGTTGGTCCGACCCTCGGCCTCTTTTTCAGCAAGCTCTTCCTGGTACATGGCAAAGGCTTGAGCCGGCGTAATGGGACGGTCAGCGTAGTACGCTGATGATCGTCGCCTCTCCGGCTGCGGTACATCAGGGGTGGACACCTCTGCCGTGGCGTGCACACTATTGGGAGCATCCTCCCAGATGTCCTTGCTCGGGAAGTGATTGCGCTCGCAGTGCTCCTCTTCCGGCTCCTGGATGATGACCTTTGCGTCCTTTGCATCTTCAGGGAAAAGAGGGTCGTATTCCTCCACGTCCTCCAGGGGAGTGGGCCTGTGCTCCTGGGTCGTAGAGTGGTGCTGCTGCAGCTTAGCCCGACTCGTGGGTCGACCGGGAGGATCCTCGCCGTCATATGAGCTGCCGTGTCGCTGAAGGTGAGGGCGTATGGCAGGCTTGTGTCCCCGAGGGCCGGGGTCCTTGCTGACTTCGTCTGGGGCGAGGATAGGAAAAGGATAATCTTCAATCTCCTCCTCGGCTCCTTCGTCTTCCCCATAGTGGTAAAATTCGGGGTTCTTGCTATCGTCGACGTGGATGCCCTTGCCATCTTCAGATAGTTCGGATTGAGAAGTCCCGGCCGCGCCATTGCTCGGTACAGCGGCGGACGGAGGTCGCGAAGACGAGATAAGGGACGTGTACTTTTCCGTAGCTTCAAAAGCAACGTCATCCGCCGGTGTACCACGGAGTTCACCGTAGCCTGGTTGAATGGATTAGCATCTTCGTTGACCCCACCGAGATTGGGATGCTCATATTCGGATTTCTCATGTCACATACCAGTCATCATCGCATGGCGATTGGCCGTATCCCGGACAATCTTGTTCAAATCAGAGCTGCTCATGGCGTAGTCGTTCTGCCTGCCGTGATGGGGAGTATACTGTTCTCGCTGAAGCACATCTGGATGCTTCTCGTAGTAGGCTTTTTCCAATTTATCTTGGGGAGCTACTCCGTGTCCACGAAGACCATAGCTGCCGGGGGGCAGGCTGCGAGCGCTATGCTTGCGAGAATGATCCTTCTTGTAGTTTTCGTGTCCGGGCCCGGGGGACGGGGCCTGGACGTCTCCGAGATGCTTGTTCATGGGAACTCGCTGGCCGATTTCTGGAATTCCGTGATCCTCGTCGGTATGGTTTCCCTGGTCGCTGTAAGCCGAGTAGAGACTTTCGGGTCGCTTTCGCATAGATGCTTGGGAAACAGCACGGTCGTCCCCGGTGCTTGGCTGACCAATTCCAAAGGCAGCAGCTTTTTCAGAATCGGTGCGGGTCACGGCCATGACCTGCTTCTTGGCACTCGACGCGGGAAGCGATGGCTTGGGCGCATGAAGCTTTAAACTTTCGTCTACTAGGCGAGTCTGCTCTGGCGCCGAGGGCCGATGCTCATCATGGTCTAACTCGGTAGCCACAGCGCCATACTCCATGCCCTCTTCGCCCACCGAGGGCAGATCGACGCTATGGGCGCGTTCAATGGGGTCTCTTGAATGCTGCGTCTGGGCACTGTGCCTGTTTGCTCCATTGCCCGTTGATTCGGAGGGAATGCCCTCGGTGAGTGGCGACTGTGCAAATCGATCGATCTTGGGAGAAACAGATCGATCGAGGTGTTTATTGACGGGACGAGGAGGCACCTTGGGCATCAGGCCGCCAGCAGCATCTCTGTCCACAGACCTCGCGGGGCGGGGCGGTACCACGGGGCCTTGTGACAATGGCGATGGTGACATTTTCGGGGGGGTTTTTTTTTTTTCGAAGGGTGAACGGAAACAAATGCGGCGGCAAGGTGCTCGACAGAGAATTTAGAGAGTCGTAATGCTTGGAGGGCCAAGGCAGTCGTAGTGCTGGGAATATTTGATAGAAGAGGAGACTGCGTGAGTCTATGGGGGAAACATGTCTGTGAAATGATGTGATTGCGTATCAATTAGCATTCTCCGAGGCACGATTTTGCGGTCCAAGATTGGCCCGGCCAGGCTGGGTCGGGTTGGCTGGCTGAGCGTGAGACGGTGACTGATAAAGACTGGCCCTCGCGGCTCTGCCTTCTTCAAGCTCGAGAAGCCGGCCCGTCGTAAGAAAGGGAGCCAATCGTGTAGTTTGCAAACGTCTGGAAGGCGGTTGCGTGATGCAACGGGCAGGCAGCACGTCGCCGCACTGCAGAATGATGGCCTCGAGTGTTCGTTCAGCTGATGGGTCAAACTTACAAGCTGTGCGATTGATGCCTCAGACGGTATGAACTACCAAGCGACGGCCCTGACTACAACATGTAGCGGGTCTCCAGCAGCGCGTATGCGTCTTGGATTGTTCAAGATGCTCAAGAGGAGGGTCGGTTCAGCTCGCGAGCACGGAGACCGGCGGCGGCGTCGATTATACCTCTTCAGGTCCGTCAAAGCAAAACGTCCAACTGCCTGGGCTTCTGATCCGACGCAGCTCAGGGCCACAGCGTCACCAGACCAGCTGTCGATCTGCTCACTGTGCGAAGCACCTAGTCCGGCACTGTATGGACCCTGGCAAGGGGCCTGGCCTTGCAACTCGATACCACACGGATACCGCACGGATACCACAGCTGCCGAGCCAATAGTACGCACTCTGAATCAAATGGCCACCCCCTGGCTCTACAGTGCGTCTTCCCATGCCGTTATTTGGGCACGCCATTATGGATGTCGGGTCCCCCCAGCGGCCCCTCCCCTCGGCGCTGTCCAGGTTGCCGTGGCTGCAAGTGCTCGCTCGTCCAAACGCTGCACGGAGAAGTCGGATGACCAACAGAGCTTGTACTCGTGCGAAACTTCTCCCTCCTGGTAAACGGAGCGTAGAGCCAGCCAGAGCAACTGTACAAAGTCTGCCTGGCATTTACAGTGTCAAGAGGGCCGAGGCACATGAAACATCGATGCCGGACTCTGATGCGACGTTGACAATGTCCGCTTTCTTCAAACAAGCAAGCCGCTGACTCCCTCGGAAATCCAACCAATGTACATATGCGCTAGGTACCGGTACTTACCTAAGGAAGCAGGTACCTAAGGTGTACCTTGATATCTCCCGAAAGCACCCCGCCACGATACAATGATTACCCAAGTACTTTAAGTAGGTAGGCACCTAGGTAGGTACCTAGGTAGGTTAGGAAGTAGGTACAAGTATCCTGCCTGCACCACTGCACCGTGCACTGGAATCCACCCAAGCCAAGACCCCCCCCAGTACTGTGGACTGATGGTGCTCTGCATGACGCCCAGCGTCACGACAGACCCGCGCCCGATTTTTGCCCAATCACGCACGTACGTACCGATGCCGATGCAGCTTGAACTGGGCGGGCTATTTCAAGCAAGAAATACTTGCTCACGCCCGCGCCCTACACGATTGCCCCTCGCGGCATAGGCTCGGTGCCTTCCAGTTTCTGCTCCTCCGTTTTTATTCGGACCAGACAGGCCACTCACTCGGCCCACGTGGTAGTTCCCGTACTGCTAGGATGCATCGAGCACGAAGCTACGGTACTGGTATTCGCGGCATGTGATGCAGTGAGAAACGCATATCCTTTTCCTTGTCCCCGACTTTCAGGTCGGAGTGCATTGCCATCGATTTCTGAATACCATAAACAATCCTTGTGAAATACCCGCACTGGCTTTTGGGACTGCTCTATCCCTTCATGAGCTTAATACCTGTGGCTGTGCTACATGGGTGCGGATTCGCGTCGACATCCATTCAAAGAGTAAACAAGCAGAAAAACAAAACAAACCGCCAAACAGCAAAAACGAGTCCCCAATGTACAGAGCTCATGAGACAGACAAGGGAAGAACCAAGACTGCATAAAATCCACTCCGTCAACCAGACGCCTGACGGCCCTTACCCAGTGATCGGTTCGTCACTTTCTGAGACACCATGCCAGAAGATATGTCATATCGATGAGTCAAAGGTTATGGCCTCGCCAAACTGGGCCATCTGTGCCGTCGTTACCTGTTTGCCACCGTTTTACCGCTTGGCTGTCTGGCTCAAAGACATGCACATTCGTCCAACGGTAGCTGAGAGGGATCGTGGTAATTGTATCGTGTCGTTTAAACCGCCTAGACAATCATTTGCGCAACACCAGCCCCACCAAGGGTCTTGCTTCCGATAAAATCTTGACCCTTGAGACCGGCAAGTATGTAGCACAACGACGTAATGAGCAGGAAAACGGCGGCTGCGACCAAGCTTGTGGCAGCACGCAAAAGACTCAGGAACTGAACGATCGACATGGCGCCGTAAGCGGCAGCTCGCATGTAGTTGGTCGAAATTTTGCGCACAAAATCATCGAATTTGCCAGAAGTCGGACAGATGCGCAGCAGCAGAGGCACTTCGATAAAGAGAATGAGAAACGAGGACGCACTGCCATTGCCCCATTAGCGACACCTTGCCAGAAGCAGTACGGCAGCTTGGAACCAGATCGCGGTTTGACAATGAACTCACATAGCAATAGCAGCAAACACTATGATGAGAGGTAAGAAGGTGAAGATTGACGAGATGCCTGTCGCTAAGCAAATAATCATGGACAATATTCCAAACCTATTGCCTTGCACGTTAGAATCAATCGATCGTGCCATCAGCGTTGCAAGTGGCTAGTCGTGCCAACGGCTCGCCTGCAAGCGTGCCCCAGAGCTCTGTAAGCGCACAGGGAGCGGCACCGAGGGAAATATCGCGCGCGAACAAGTAACAAGAGACGTACCATTGTCCGTAGATGCCTGTCGGCGAAGTTAGTCTCGTTCAAAGGGAAAGAGAAAGTGAGCAATCTGATCAAACGCATAGCTTACTGAAATTCCTAGTCTGGAACTCTTCCTTGAGCGTCATCTTGATGAATGTCGCAAGCTTGCTGCACTTGCTTTTTTTCTTCTTCTTTTTTTGTCGTTCGTGGCGCTTGGAGGGAGGCGCTCGGCGCGAGACGGTCAGGTCAGTGAAGAAGACAATGACTTGTAAGATATGGGCTGAGTTATTTCGATTCGAGTCGTTCGATATGCAGCTCGTCGCGGAGCTTCTGCTGGGCTGGGATGATGATGAAGAGGAATGGTTGGTCGTCGAAGTGATGGAGCAACGTAGGTACGTCGCCTCTTCTTGGAAGAGCGGGCCTCCTGCAGGAGCTGCTGGCGCACTGCTGGGGCTTTGGCGAGGAGGCCTGGCCAGTGATATGGAGGCACCCGTGACCCTGCCAATGGAAAGGTTCCTTGACTGGACAGCATTGGAGCTGCTGTGTCAACAAAGGCCCAGTGGCACGTGCAGACCTGGGAAAACGAAAAACAAAAAAAAGAAATCATCATCCATGGATGGCTCCATGCTGTTGGTCAACGTGCTTTGACGCCGAGTGAATCTTGACATGTGCTCGCCAGTCCGAGTTCCGTTGTGTGTTCATGGATCATTTACTCCTGTCATCTTGCACGCAGACCATGACCATCTTCGTGACAGGCTCGTGGCGTACACAAGGTGCAGGATCGAAGCCACAAGGAAAAATAATGATTACTAACGTACGCTAGCTGGCAATGTATGCTGGTATCTGGTACATCTTCTCTAAAGGAAAAAATAATAATAAAAAATAATAAAAATAAAAAAAATAAAAAAAATAAAAAAAATAAAAAAAATAAAAAAAATAAAAAAAAATAAAAAAAATAAA
>AFQZ01000385.1:0-42335 GCA_000222935.2 Aciculosporium take MAFF-241224
GCACTATAAAGCTTAACAAATAAATATTATACTTATTAGTTAGATCCTATAACTTAGTAGCTACTTCTGGATTAATATTAGTAATTTATACTTTAAACTTATTTTTAATAAAAGGTATATTCTCTAAGTAAGATACTCTATATAATAAAATACCTCTATTAATAACTTTAAAATCCAGGTTATTATTAAATTTTTTTAGACTCTCTTTTATCTTTTTTATCTTAATATCTTTACTAAAAAATACTATATACTAATAAATATTTAAAATAGTAAAATTTAAATTAAGGCTTATAGCTGCCTTAAGTTAACCTACTTTACTATTTTACTTAATCTATATAGCCCTATTAGAGTTATTTACTACTAGTATCCTTTTCTTATCTCCCTAGTTAAGAATATTATTTAAAAAGACAAAATTAAATAATATAACATAGTAAATACTTATTTTCTCTTTACTAGGAAGATTCTTTTATATTACTAGTACCTAGTATATTAAGTTTAGTAAAATTATAATATTATATACTATTATTACCTATTAAGCTAGCATATATCAAGCATCTTAAAACATCTGTCCTAGTACTATTATATTATATACTAACCTAAAAACTAACCTTAGGTTAATAAAATTAATCTTTGCTCTAAAGCTATAAAGAAAGCTTATACTAATTAATAATTTTAATTTTAGATTTAGTATAATATTTATAGTTACTATAAAGTAACCTTAAATATTTTTTCCTCTTATAATTCCTAGAATATAAAAGTTAAAAGTAGCCCTTTTTATAATAATAAAGGCTAAAGCTACTTTTATTACTAGTTTTAAGTCTTACTTCTCTTACTTTACATTTATCCTATATTACTAAAGCTACTGTTTATTAGCTAGAATTAATAATGTTTTAGTATTTATATAGATTATATAGTTAGGTCCTTTATTATAAAATTAAATCAGTATTTTAAGGAAGGTATTTATCTGCTTCCTTCCCTTAATATTAACTTCCTATTGTCTAGATACTGCCTTAATTACCTAGTTTTCTTACAGACCTCCTATTAAAATTAGCTTATTTAAGCTCTAAGTTGCTATATCTTATTTAATATTAACTTTAGTTATAAAAGCTTTAATAATTTTCTTCTCTTCCTTAGGCTCTTCCTGCCTTCTTTTATTAGAATCCTTTATTTTACTAGTTTTTATAATTAAAAAGGTAGGATTTTCCTAGTTTAAGTCTCCTTTCTTTATTATATAAAAAGTACTTGTTGGTAACGCTCAGGTTACAAGTATGCTACAGCACAAATGTAGGGGGGGGGGTTTTAATAATTAATTTATCTATATCTCTAAAAGAGGGGAAGAAGCAGGCTATAATGCAGAGGTGTAGTGTTATGGCTACAGTACGGCCCCAGGTCACATAACCTGTAATCCAGCTAATTAGGGTGTATGCATTCTGTGTATAACCTATAATTCCTAGTTAATACGGCGTATCCCTTCTATTATCTATATAAGCGATTCTAACACTTGCAAATTCTCTCTCTATTAAAAAAGAAGAGGAATTACTCTAAAAAATGCATAAAACGCCCTAAATAATTAGATATTAATAAATAAGTAATAAAGCAAAAAACATCCTTTAAATGAATAACTTTTATTAGTCCAGGCCAAATGGTTATAAAGGCAAAGAGTGTTGTGGGGGGGGGGGGCCAAAGAGTGTAATTCCCGCTTTCAATCCTACTAAATTAGGCGCTTATAATCGCGTTCGAATTCATTAAATTTAAGCTCTTTATCAGGCGCTTAATTTATCGTTAGATTTGGTGAGAAATTAGGACTTTTTTATTCTTTGGCGGCTTTAGCGGCGGCTCTTGTAGTAATTCTTACAACAGGTCTTTTAACCTATCCTTTTACACGGATTTAGGCTTCATTCTTTATTATAAAGGTCTTAAGAGCTTTATTTAGTAAAGCTTTTATTATTGCATCTGCAGGATTATTATTGCCATTAATCTAGTATATCTTAGCTACTTCCCTCCTCTTATATAACTGCTATAAAGCTATAATATTAATTATTAGCCTCTTTTCCTTTATTATCCCTAGCTTAACAATATATTTATATAGTAAGAAAAAGTTAGTGCATATTATTGTTAGAATTTTCGGCTTATTTAATTAGTTGGTAATAATATTCAGAGTAGTGCTTATTATATAGGTAATATTAACACCTTAAACCATCCTATATAGCTCAGAAGCTAATGCACTTCTCGTAACTTTTTTAGATTTTATTAAGCTGTATATTACGATATTTCCTCTAAGGGTGAATTCAGAGGTATTGTTATCCTTCCTTTCATTACCTAGGATGATTATATAGCCTAGTTAAGAGCTAAGGTCTTTATTATTTATAAAAGAACTATTAATAAAGACATAAAGAGTGGCGTTTTCTAGCAAGAGAGATATATATTGAAGTCCATGGTCTTAATTGTTAATTTGCTATTAAAGTCTTTTATTAAGCCTTAAAACATTATTAAATCCTAGATGTTAGACTTAGGCAGTAATGGAAAAATTGTAAGATGCTTTAGGTTGATATATTAAAGTAATATATGCTCCTTATGCTCGCTGTTTAACATATTTTGCTTAGTTAGTCGGGTTATTAACTTATAATAGCTTCCTTCCTTATTCCTTTTGTTATAAAAAGAAGGTGTTATTATTAACTTTGCTTAAAATACAACCATTAAACATTAATAGTGTTAAAATCGTTAACCTCTCTTTTAGCTTTACAAGGAATTTAGCATTTTTTAACTTAACCTCTTTATAATTAAAAAACTTAGCATCGCTAAGTCCTAAGGTATTATTAGTCTGCATTTTAATGATTTTAAAACATGAGCTTTTGCTAGATAAAATAAGAAGATAAGGGTTATATATAGAGGTTATTATCTGTAGTCTCTAACAATAATGATTAAAATACGTCAACTACTAATGTGTGCCAGCCTCTGCTATTCCGTATAGCGGCTTAATTATAACTATAATAACGTCTAGCAGGTAAAGGTGTGCAATTTATGCTAGAAGCTTCGCAAGAATTATGCGATTAAGCTTCGTCTGTAACTACACATATACTTAAGTAATATCCCTTAGCTAAACCATAATGCCTTCCTTTTTTAATAAGGGAGTAAGGGTAATAATAAGCCTTTGACTAGCTCTTTAAATTATTAGGGACTGTATAAGAATAACCTCTTTCCTACGGTTGCTATGGCCTTGGATGACATATTATAACTTTTTATATAGGGAGTTAGTTGCCTTGCCTTTAACTTCTCTTACTATTCGCAAGCTAAAGAGTCTTTTGCCTCTATGCCTTTGCAGGTTAAATTTCACAAATTCGAACATATTCCTTACTAGTAAAGCATTAATCTCTACTTTATTAGAGAGTTTAAAAGGTTCTCTAGGTATATTAATTTTTCCTTGCGTATAAAGGTTAATTATAAGTTAAAAATCGGCCTTTTCTTTCTTAGTAAGAAAAGCCTCTGCTTAAGGGTGTTTCCAGGGTCTTCTACGTCCTCTTTGTAGTAGAGTTATTAGGTTATTAGGGGGGTTTTCGTGATTTTCATTACCTTAAACCAGGTTTTTCTTATAAACCGGGTCTTTCTTATAAGAAGATTCTACCTTTAGCAAGGTTATATATAGTTTAATAACTATAGACTAAAACTTTATAGAGCTATAAGGCATCTTAATAATATAAGTCTCTCCTTCTATTAAGAGAAGCTTATAAGGGCCAGTCCATCTGCCTTTTTTATAATAAACTCGTATATTAGAATTTAAAGGAAGAGTGTGTATAGGCAGGGTTATTAGGCCGTTATAGGTATTAAAAGCATTATAGACTTAGCGTCTTATAAGACTATGTCTTACTTTATCTGTTGCTTTTTAAAGTATCTTAGCTCTTTAGGTAATTATAAAGCTTAAGGGGGAATCATTTATTATCCTTAAATAGATTCTAAAGACTAGAAGGGTAGGAATAAGACTATTTAGACCAGCAGAGTTATTAACTACTTTAATAGCTATTTAAAGTATCTACTCTTTTAAGAGAAGACCGTCAGCTTTGGTCTTAATAATATCATATACTCTGCGAAGAGGGGCATAATATCACTTAAGTTTTCCAATGCTATTATAAGCCTTAACAGGGACTTTATTAATATTAATTAACAATAGTTAAGCTAAATGCCTAAATTCGCTAAAAGCGAAGTTTCTTCTAGCATCATGGACTATCCAGTCTAGGGGTCTAAGATATGTGTCAATCCAGCACTCTTTAAGGGCATTCTAGATATCTTAAGCTTTTTATTATTAAGGTATAAGAAAGCAGGCAGCTTAAAATCATATTACTGAATTTATAACGTGTAGGACCGGCTTCTTGTCAATTTATATAATATTAACAAGAACCTCGTAGTTAAATTTAATATTATCTTTAAAAGTGAATTTAAATCTACTCAGAGCTTTTGCATTTATCTGGTATTAATAGCAAGCATGCGTGATTTTCCCTATGTTAGCCTTATTGAATTCTTCACCAGCCCTGGCGAGAAGGTTATTTAATTGGTCGATTAACGGATGACTAAATTAGTAATAAAGTTAACGGATTTCGGCTTTAAAAAGCATAAAGATAGCAGGTTCTTAAGAATTAGCTGTCTACTAAGAATGTCCCTATTTCCTAATAATAGGTACCTTTTTATCTCCTTAGATTAGAAGATTCTTAAGATTATTAAGTTTAACACCTATTTTATCCATGTCTATAATAGAATATAAAAACAGTATAGCATTATTAAGCATATAAAAAGGTATTGTACTAAAAATCATTAGAAGCTTTAAAATACTAGTTAAAGTCACAGTACTGGCTTTAAAGGTAATAGTCCTTTAGTTAGAGGAATGCTTAATTATAAGGTTCTTTATGATTTTCATCAGAGCATTAACTTGGCCTTAGCTAGCAGTTGAAATTCCTAATGCTCCTGTATCCAGGAGTATACTATGAAATGTATTTACTATATATCTTATATCTATAAGATATACATATTGTTAAGGTTGTTTATTAGTATTATAGTCATAGGGGTCTTTAAGAAATAAGGCATGTTTAAAAGCATTATCCTATAAGAAGTTTATAGTTAATTAGGAAAAGAGTAGGGGATTTAGTGCTTACGTAAAGAATGCTATAAAGGAGAGAGTATTATAAGCCTCTTTATTGTCTAGTTCCTCTTTTTTATTAATAGTAAGGAAAGCGGCGTTCTAAGCGGCTTTTTTGTATTTGTCCTTACTGCTATTATTAGTAGCAGTAAGTTAGGCTATTTTGCCTTTATAGGCCTATAGGAATGCATAGTATTAGCGTTTAAAGGGTGGTTTTTGGTGTTTTCTATTATTCTACTAAGTTACTTTTGCTTTCTTCTACTTAGAGGCAGGATGGTTAGTTAACTAGTATTCTTCTTTATAGCAGATAAAGCATTTCTTTAAGCTTGCTTTAGCTTAAGGTTTTTCACGATATATAGCTTATAAATAGCATCAGTCTGTAAACATTACTATATTAGTGTTTTAGTCTGTAGACCAGGCAATAAGGGCAGTTAAATTATTATTAGTAGTTATTAGTAACTAACTTATAAAGGTTAGTAGTATGTCCATTACTAAGAGGCAATTTCAAAGATTACTAACAAATCCTTCAAAGGTTAGCACATTCCTAAATTTAGCATTATAGAAATCGTTATCATTTTCTATTGCTTATTGTACTTAATAAAGAAGAATTGTATCTTGTTTAAGAGGGTTATAAAGGCTATTAAATATCTTTGTAAGTCGGTTGAGAAGAATTTTTAAGCATTTTAACTTATTTTTTATTAGATATTCTATAATAATGTAGTAAAGGCGTAGATTAGTAAATTATGTTTTGTAAAAGCTTTTATTCTTAGGTGTTTTAAAGTGATTTCTAATATTCTAAGTTATCTCCTTAAATAGAATTATCTTTGCTCTAAAGTATTTAAGGAAGTATATATAGGCTTTACCTTAAAGCATAATAGGGAAGGCTTTTAAGTAAAGTAAGGGGGAAACTCCTGCTTAAGAACATTTCTCTTTAAAATATAATAACTTCTTATTAATAAAGTTATATACTTCTTTAGAATATTATTCTTTTTTTTAGTAAAGTCTCTTAAGAGTATTAAGGGCTTTTCGATTACTATTAGAAAGTATTCTAGTTAGGGTTTATAGTTTTAGGGGAGGGTCTTTAGTTAAATGAAAATCTTTATTATTAGAGTTCTTATTATTAGAAAGTTTAAGTTGTTAAATCTCTTCTCCTTTCCTAGTTACTTTTTCTAGTAAAGGTTTATATTCTGTATTAGGGTTAATGTTTAAGATATTAATAAGATCTTTAGAGACATTCGATCTTAATCCTCTAGCTGTTTTAACACCATTGTCATTAAGGTAATTATAAAGGGTATACTTAAGGTTGTTATTAATTTTATTAAAAGTATCCTTTATTTAATTTTTATAATCTTACTAGAAGTTAATAAGGAGATTATGCCCTTTTCCTTTATTAAGAATGTAGTAGTTAATCGTATATATAATACGGTTATTAATCTATTGTTTAGTAGCTATATTAATATTAATATTGTTAACTAACTTAGTCTAATTAAAGGATAGAATTAGATAGTGCTTATAAAGTTTTTAGGGTAGGGTGCTCTTTAGAAGTTCTCTTCTATAGACATCCTTTTAGAGTTATTTATTAAAATCATTTATTTTTCCTTAGCTTAAAGATATTTTAGTGTTTTAGGCTTTATGTTTAGTACTAATTAAAGCGGTTAGCGTTGGTTCTCTGTGAATAACAGTAAAGATTTGGTTTTAATTGTAAACAAGTAATAGTTAATAATAAGGGAGAAGATCTATAAGAGTTAAGTCTTCTTATAATTATAGACGATTTAACAGTTAATAATTTAAAAAAATAATCCTTTAGTTAGTATAACGTTAGAATTTCTTATAGTTACATAAGTAAAAGCATTTAAATAAGTCTCTTCTGGGTATAACCTAACAAATCTATAGTTATTAGCAACTACTAATTAGTGTTAGTAATGCTTAGGTTATAAGTATGCTATAGTATAAATATAGGGGGGGGGGTTTTAATAATTAATTTATTTATATCTCTAAAAGAGGGAAAGAAGCAGGCTATAATGCGGAGGTATAGTGTTATAGCCACGGTACGGCCCTAGGTTACATAACCTGTAATCCAGCTAATTAGGGTATGTGTATTCTATGTGCAACCTATAATTTCTAGTTAATGCGGCGTATCCCTTCCATCATCCATACGAGCGATTCCGATAGTACTAATAAAATTAGATTTAACCTCTTCTTTATTAGAGTTATAATTAAATATTAAGTATGCTTTACTACCTTTTATAGTAAAGTATATATTTATAAAGTTAGACTTATTATATTCATTATTCTTTAATAGACTTCCTTTTTTAGCTAAATAGTATCTAGAGTCTACTAAATACTACTCCTGCTCTCTAGTATTAAAATTATTATTTAAAACTATAATTTTATAGGGTTTCTAATTTAAATACTTCTATTGCTTAAATTATCTTAAGTAGAATTAATTCCCTTAGTAAGGGTTTTATTACTCTTTAAATTAATTCCCTTTTTAATTTTCTTTCTCTAAAAATCTCTTTTTTCCTTTATTATCTCCTTAAAATTTATTTTCTTAGCTATAAGCCCTGCTTTTCTTAGTTTGAAAGTCTGCTTCTTTTTTTATAAAGTCCTTTTTTTTAACTTTTAGTTAGTATAGTTTATTATTATTATACTACTAGAACCTTTAAGGTTAATTCTAGTTCTATTATAGTTTATTCTAATAAACCTATTCCTAGTATAAAACTAGTAGCCTTCTTTAGTCTCCTTAATTATAATCCCTTAGGCCGCTTAATCTCTTTTTAATATATATATAGTAGGGATATTATTATTAAAAGTAGTCCTATTAAAAATAATTTTTTCTCTTTTAGTTATAATTTTTATAATAGTAATTTTAATAGGCCTTTACTTTTTTACCCTTATATTTATTTAAGTCTAAGGATTTATTATTATAAAGGTAGGCTTTTATTATTTTTTTAGTCTTTTTTTAGTAATAGGACTTTTATTACTCCTTTATTTCTTAATACAAATTATAGTGTTTTCTATTTACTATATTAAGGTATTTATTATACTTTATACCTTTAGTTAGATCTAGGCATAGCTTCTTTAGCTTAAAATATAATTTTATTCTAAAGCATACTAAAAGCTATAAATTTATTATTTTTTTATTTACTTTAGTATACTAAAAGATTTAAGCTATAAAGTCTTAAATAAAGACACTATTTATAATATCTTCTTAGGTATACTTAGCTTATTTAAGCTTTATTACTATATTCTTTATTCTTATATAAAATCCTTCTTATACTACCTTAATAATACTATTAATATTAGTAAAAATCTATTTCTTTTTAGATTTATCTAAGTATTATTAGTACTAGGTTATTACTTCTCCTTAGAATAGTTACTAAATATTATAAAGTAATACCTCCTTCTGGTTTAGTAGTACTTTAAATAGGTATTCTTTTACTACTTAAATTTAAAGCTTAAGGTTTAAAAAAACAGTAGTTTTTCCTTTATAAGAAATAAATTTATTACCTATGTGTCGGAATCGCTCGTATGGATAATAGAATGGATATGCCGCATTAACCAGGAATTATAGGTTGTACACAGAATGCACGCACTCTGATTAGCTAGATTACAGGTCATGTGACCTGGGGCCGTACCGTGGCCACAACACCACACCTCCGCATTATAGCCTGCTTCTTCCCCTCTTTTAAAGATATAAATAAATTAAATATTAAACCCCCCCCCCCCTACATTTATGCTACAGCATACTTATAACCTAAGCGCTACTAATACTAATTAGTGGTTGCTAATAACTATAGATTTATTAGGTTATACCCAGAAGAGACTTATCTAAATGCTTTTACTTATATAACTATAAGAAATTCTAACGTTATACTAACTAAAGGATTATTTCTTTAAATTATTAACTGTTAAATCGTTTATAATTATAAGAAGACTTAACTCTTATAGATCTTTTCCCTTATTATTAACTATTACTCGTCTATAATTAAAACCAGATCTTTACTGTTATTTACAGAGAACCAACGCTAACTGCTTTAATTAGTACTAAATATAAAGCCTAAAATACTAAAAATGTTTTTAAGCTAAGGAAAAATAAATGATTTTAATAAATAACTCTAAAAGGATGTCTATAGAAGAGAACTTCTAAAGAGCACCCTACTCTGAAAACTTTACAAGCACTATTTAATTCTATCCTTTAATTGGACTAAGTTAGTTAATAACATTAATATTAATATAGCTACTAAACAACAGATTAATAACCGTATTATATATACGATTAACTACTACATTCTTAACGAAGGAAAAGGGTACAATCTCCTTATTAACTTTTAGTAAGATTATAAAAATTAAATAAAGGATACTTTTAATAAAATTAACAATAACCTTAAGTATACCCTTCGTAATTACCTTAATGATAATAGTGTCGAAACAGCCAGAGAATCAAGATTAAATGTCTCTAAAGATCTTATTAATATCTTAAATATTAACCCTAACACGGAATACAAACCTTTACTAGAAAAAGTAACTAGAAAAGGAGAAGAGATTTAACGACTTAAACTTTCTAATAATAAGAACTCTAATAATAAAGATTTTCATTTAACTAAAGACCCTCCCCTAGAACTATAAACCCTAATTAGAATACTTTCTAACAGCAATTAAAAAGCCCTTAATACTCTTAAGAGACTTTACTAGAAAGAAGAATAATATTCTAGAGAAGTATACGACTTTATTAATAAGAAGTTACTATATTTTAAAGAGAAATGTTCTTGAGCAGGAGTTTCCCCCTTACTTTACCTAAAAGCCTTCCCTATTATGCTTTAAGGTAAAGCCTATATATACTTCCTTAAATACTTTAGAGCAAAGACAATCCTATTTAAGGAGATAACTTAGAACATTAGGAATTACTTTAAAATACCTAAGAATAAGAGCTTCTACAAAACACAATTTGCTAATTTATGCCTTTGCTATATTATTATAGAATATCCAATAAAGAATAAGTCAGAATGCTTAGAAATTCTTCTTAACCAACTTACAAAGATATTTAATAGCCTTTATAACCCTCTTAAACAAGATATAATTCTTCTTTATTAAGTACAATAAGTAATAGAAAATAATAACAATTTCTATAATACTAAATTCAGGAATATGCTAACCTTTAAAGGATTTGTTAGTGATCTTTGAAATTGCCTCTTAGTAATGGACATACTACTAACCTTTATAAGTTAGTTACTAATAACTACTAATAATAATTTAACTGCCCTTATTGCCCGGTTTACAGACTAAAACACTAATATAGTAATGTTTATAGACCAACGCTATTTACAAGCTATATATTATAAAAAACCTTAAGCTAGAGTAAGCTTAAAGAAATGCTTTATCTGCTATAAAGAAGAATGCTAGTTAACTAACTATTCTGCCTCTAAGCAGAAAAAAGCAAAAGTAACTTAGTAGAATAACAGAAAACACTAAAAACCACCCTCTGAACGCTAATACCATGCATTTCTACAGGCCTATAAAGGCGAAATGGCCTAACTTACTACTACTAATAATAGTAGTAAAGATAAACATAAAAAAGCCGCTTAAAACACCGCTTTTCTTACTACTAATAAAAAAGAGAAACTAGACGATAAAGAGGCTTGTAATACTCTCTCATTTATAGCATTCTTTATGCAAGCACTAAATCCCCTACTCTTTTCCTAATTAACTATAAACTTCTTACAGGATAATGCTTTTAAACATGTCTTATTTCTTAAAGACCCCTATAACTATAATACCAATAAACAACCTTAACAACACATGTATCTTATAGATACGAGATATACAGCGGATATATTTTATAGTATACTCCCAGATACAGGAGCATTAGGAATTTTAACTACTAGCCAAGGCTAAGTTAACGCTCTAATGAAAATCATAAAGAACCTTATAATTAAGCATTCCTTTAACTAAAGGACTATTACCTTTAGAGCCGGTACTACAACTTTAACTAGTATTTTAAAGCTTCTAACGATTTTTGGCATAATACCTTTCTATATGCTTAATAGTGCTACACTGTTTTTATA
Source organism: Aciculosporium take MAFF-241224 (assembly GCA_000222935.2). NCBI lineage: Eukaryota > Fungi > Ascomycota > Sordariomycetes > Hypocreales > Clavicipitaceae > Aciculosporium > Aciculosporium take. Next base: position 11,191 of record AFQZ01000385.1, read on the forward strand.
TTCTATTACAAATATGGATAGAATAGGTGTTAAACTTAATAATCTTAAGAATCTTTTAATCTAAGGAGATAAAAAGGTACCCATTATTAGGAAATAGGGATATCCTTAGTAAACAGCTAGTTCTTAAGAACCTGCCATCTTTATGCTTTTTAAAGCCGAAATCTGTTAACTTTATTGCTAATTTGGTTATCCATTAATTGACCGATTAAATAACCTTCTCGCCAGGGCTAGTAAAGAATTCAATAAGGCTAATATAGGGAAAATCACGTATGCTTGCCATTAATGCCAAATAAATACAAAAGCTCTAAGTAGATTTAAATTCACTCTTAAAGACAATATTAAATTTAACTATAAGGTCCTTGTTAATATTATGCAAATTAACAAGAAGCCGGTCCTACACGTTATAGATTTAGTAATATTCTTTTAAGCTGCCCGCTTTCTTATACCTTAATAATAAAAAGCTTAAGATATCTAGAATGCCCTTAAAGAGTGCTAGATTAATACATATCTTAGACCCCTAGACTGGATAGTCTATAATGCCAGAAGAAACTTTGCTTCTAGCGAATTCAGGCATTTAGCTTAACTATTATTAATTAATATTAACAAAGTCCCTGTTAAGGCTTATAATAGCATCGGAAAACTTAAGCAATATCATGCCTCTCTTTATAGAGTATATGATATTATTAAGACTAAAGCTAACAGTCTTCTCTTAAAAAAGTAAATACTTTAAATGGCTATTAAAGCAGTTAATAACTCTGCTAGTCTAAATGGTCTTATTCCTACCCTTTTAGTCTTTAGAACCTATTTAAGGATAATAAATAATTCCCCCCTAAGCTTTACAGTTGCCTAAAGAGCTAAGATACTTTAAAAAGCAACAGATAAAGCAAGACATAATCTTATAAGACGCTAAGTCCATAATGCTCTTAATACCTATAACGGCCTAATAACCCTGCCTATACACACTCTTTCTTTAAATTCTAATATATAAGTTTATTATAAAAAAGGCGGATAGACTGGCCCCTATAAGCTTCTCTTAATAGAAGGAGAGACTTGCATTATTAAGATGCCTTATAGCCCTATAAAGTTTTAGTCTATGGTTATTAAACCATATATAACCTTACCAGAGGTAGAATCTTCTTATAAGGAAGACCCGGTTTACAAGGAAGACCTGGTTTAAGGTGACGAAAATCACGAAAACCCCCCTAATAACCTAATAACTCTACTATAAAGAGGACGTGGAAGACCCTGGAAATACCCTTAAGCAGAGGCTTTTCTTACTAAGAAAGAAAAGGCCGATTTTTAACTTGTAATTAACCTTTGTGCGTAAGGAAAAATTAATATACCCGGAGAACCTTTTAAACTCTCTAATAAAGCAGAGATTAATGCTTTACTAGCAAGGAATGTGTTTGAATTTATAAAATTTAACCTATAAAGGTATAGAGGTAAAAGACTCTTTAGCTTGCAGATAGTAAGAGAAGTTAAAAGCAAGGCAACTAACTCCCTGTATAAAAAGTTATAATATGTTATCTAAGGCTATAGCGACCGTGGGAAAGAGGTTATTCTTACATAGTTCCTAATAATTTAAAGAGCTAGTTAAAGGCTTATTGTTGCCCTTGCTCCCTTATTAAAAAAGGAAGGCATTATGGTTTAGCTAAGGGATATTACCTAAGCATATGTACAGTTACAGACAAAGCTTAATTGCATAATTCTTGCGAAGCTTCTAGCACAAATTGCACACCTTTACCTGCCAGACGTTATTATGGTTGTAATTAAGCTGCTATACGGAATAGCAGAGGCTGGTACACATTAGTAGTCGACGTATTTTAATCATTATTATTAGAGACTATAGATAATAACCTCTATATATGACCCTTATCTTCTTATTTCTTCTAGTAAAAGCTCATGTTTTAAAATTATTAGAATGCAGACTGATAATACCTTAGGACTTAGCAATGCTAAGTTTTTTAATTGTAAAGAGGTTAAGTTAAAAAATGCCGAATTCCTTGTAAAGCTAAAAGAGAGGTTAATGATTTTAATACTATTAATGTTTAACAGTTGCATTTTAAGCAAAGTTAATAATAATACCTTCTTTTTATAATAAAAGGAATAAGGAAGAAAGCTATTACAAGTTAATAACCCGACCGACTAAGCAAAATATATTAAACAGCGAGCACAAGGAGCATACATTGCTCTGATATGTTAACCTAAAGCATCTTACAATCTTTCTATTACTGCCTAAGTCTAATATCCAGGATCTGACAATGTTTTAAGGCTTAATAAAAGACTTTAATGGCAAATCAATAATTAAGACCGTGGACTTTAATATATATCTCTCTTGCTAGAAAATGCTGCTCTTTATATCTTTATTAACAGTTCTTTTACAAATAATAAAGACCTTAGCTTTTAACTAGGCTATGTAATTATCCTAGGCAATGAAAGGAAGGATAATAATACCTCTGAATTCACCCTTAGAGGAAATATTATGACATACAGCTTAATAAAATCTAAAAGAGTCACAAGAAGTATATTAGCTTCTGAGCTATATAGGATGGTTTAAGGTGTTAACATTGCCTATATAATAAGCACTACTCTAAATATCATTACTAACCGATTAAACAAGCCGAAAATTCTAATAATAATATGCACTAACTCTTTCTTGCTATATAAATATATTGTTAAGCTAGGGATAATAAAGGAAAAGAGGCTAATAATTAATATTATAGCTTTACGGCAGTTATATAAGAGGAGGGAAGTGGCTAAGATATGCTAGATTAATGGCAATAATAATCCTGCGGATGTAATAATAAAAGCTTTACTAAATAAAGCTCTTAAGACCTTTATAACAAAGAATAAAGCCTAAATCTATGTGGAAGGATGGGTTAAAAGACCTATTGCGAGAATTGCTGCGAGAGCCGCCGCCAGAGCCGCCGAAGAATGAAAAAGTCCTAATTCCTTACTAAATCTAACAATAAATTAAGCGCCCGATAAAGAGCTTAAATTCGATGAATTTAAACGCGATTATAAGCGCCTAATTTAGTAGGATTAAACGCAGGAATTACACTCTTTGGCCCCCCCCCCCCTATAACACTCTTTACCTCCACAACCATTCGGCCTGGACTAATAAAAGTTATTCATTTAAAGGATGTTTTTTGCTTTATTACTTATTTGTTAATATCTGATTATTTGGGGCGTTTTATGTATTTTTTAGAGCGATTCCTCTTCTTCTTTAATAAAGAGAGAATTTGTAAGTGTTAGAATCGCTTGTATGGATAATAAAAGGGATACACTGTATTGACTAGAAATTATAGGTTGCACACAGAATGCATACACCCTGATTAGCTAGATCACAGGTTATGTGACCTGGGGCCGTACCGTAGCTACAACACTATACCTCCATATTATAGCCTGCTTCTTCCCCTCTTTTAGAGATATAGATGAATTGAATATTGAACCCCCCCCCCTACATTTGTGCTGCAGCATACTTGTAACCTGAGCGCTACTAACACTATGTTTACTATATTTAGTTTTAGGTCTAAAAGTCTAATATTTTAAATCTTTTAAGTTAAACTTACTAACCCTTTCTCTTTAAGTAATCTTTTAAGCTTAAAATCTTATTTTAGGTTATATTCTAATTAAAAGGTATTATATTTCTAGTATTTTAGTATTTAGCTTAGCTAGTTATTATAAGGCTCTTTAGTATAGTAATAACTATCTATATAACTACCTGCTTTATTACTATAACTATTTACTTTATAGCTATATTTACTTCCTTATTATATAAAAGTTAGGGGTGGATTTATATATTATCCTATATTACTATTTTTAAAAGGTTCTTTTATAGGTCTGTTACCTTATTATATAGGTAAATATAGCAGTATTTAGGAGAATTAGTATTATTAAGTGCTAATATAGGAATATGTTAAGCAGAGGGATAAAAGAAAGCAAGCTGCTGGATATAAACACCGCGGATACGACGCGGTATTACGCCTAAAACAAAAAAGAAGCATAGAATCGGATTCCTTATTATTATTTACCCCCCCTAGTAATAGCGCATTATATAAGGGGAGTAAGCAGCATAAGGGGTATAATAATTAATAAATTTTCACATAGATCTATAACTAATAAAGGACAAGGCACTACCTAGAAAGAAACATAACATTAAGGAGAGAATCCTAGAGTAATAGTAGCACAGGAAAAACTAAAGAATAAAATAAAATCACTAAAGAAATTAATAACAAAAGTTATTCCAGAGGCAAGCGATGCGTGATCTAAAGGGAAAAAAGGAAAGTCAACGGAACACTGCGGATACGACGCGGTATTACGCCTAAAACAAAAAAGAAGCACAGAATCGGATTCCTTATTATTAATTACCCCCCTTAGCAATAGCATATTATATAAGGGAAGTAAGCAGCATAAGGGGTATAATAATTAATAAATTTTTATATAGATTTATAACTAATAAAGGATAAGGCACTACCTAGAAAGAAATATAATATTAAGGAGAGAATCCTAGAGTAATAGTAGTATAAGAAAAACTAAAGAATAAAATAAAATCACCAAAGGAATTAATAATAAAAGTTATTCTAAAGGCAGAAATAATAAAAGTATAGGCTTCTATCAGAACTTTTATATAAATTACTATAAATACAGAAAGGGAGATAGCCTAAGTAAGAACTAATATAGGAGGCCTACAGGCCTTAATTATAAAAGCAGTTAATAGTAAAGTAGAAACTATAGTTAAAAAGGCAGTTAAGGAGGTAATAAAGGCTGTTTATAGGACTAAATTAGTAGTTAGGGGGACTTAGGCAAATATTATAGCTTGCGGAGTTATAGGGCAGAATATAATAATACCTTTAGCCTAAACAGAGGGTATAGCAATACTGGCCTACTATTACTAGAAAGCACTAGTAAAGGGAAGCACTATTAGTAAGGCAGTTAGGAACAGATTGCTAGAAGAGATTATAAAGGCAGTAAACAGTGCTATTAGCATAGAGGAGGCAGTAGTAGTATGCTAATTATAAAGTAAAGATATAATTATTATATTTATAAAAGCAGGAAGGAAATAAAAGGAAAACACGGCCTAGGTAAAAGTTGCCTTTGGACCTAAGGCAGAAGTAAACAGGAAGATATTCAGTGTGATTATTAAGAGATTCCTAATATGATTAATAAACCATATTATAATTAAGAATATAAGGAAGAATATTAAAAAGGAGAATAGATTAAATATAGCAAAGATAATGGTATAGAAGCTAAAAGAAACAGCAATGAGGGCACTATTAGTAGTTAGTATTAAGGGCACTAAGGTAGTAAACCGACTATGCTATAGGGGAATAGTATACTAAGTAGAGATTTTTAACGCTAAGCTATATAACGAGATAATCCACCTAAAGCAATATTATAACTACTATAAGATTAAACATATTACTAGATACTATAAGGAGAAAGCAAGATATAGCAGGTATGCTACTAGAAAACACCCTAAGGGAGAGAGGACTTGCCTAACATTAACAGGCAAGGTATAGGAAAGATACCTAAATTATACGGGGGCATATCTAGCATAGTCTTAACTATACTTAGTAAGCAATAAGAGATAATAGCAGGCCAGGGAGGCTTATGCTATAAGGCTACTGTTCTTCTATAACTATTAGTCAGAGGTTGCAATAGCTACTATAGGCAAGGGTTATTAGGGAGAAGAAACTAGGGGACTAATAGAGAGGTAGCTAAGAAAAAGGAGCATATAACTAAGGGGCCCTTTTACAAGACAAACCTATAAGCTAAGATTAGGACAATAGAGACTGGCAGAGAAAGGCATAATACTAGCCTTTTTACAGCCAACTAGAGGGCTAAACAATACCGGAGCCAGCCTAACCAGAGTGCTCTAAAGCACATAATAAAGTACATAATTAAGGTTATATACTGGAATACACAAAACAAAAGTAATCTAGTATATCTAGCATTAGGGCATAACATTAGCCCTAAGGTAATAGCCATTTAGGAACCAGGAGGCTATAATAGTATACTACTAAATCCATCTTAAGAACACTATATATTAGTAATATATAGCAGAAGAATAGTAATTTATATACACTAGAAGGTTAAGACAGGACTTTAAACTATAGGGAGGGAGGAGGATTAGTATAGTATTAAGCTATATAAAGTAAAGATATATAACATTTATTCTCTAGCTTATAAAAGGGAGTGGCAAATGCCTTTATAACACTTTGCTAATACCTAGGCAAAGAGCCAGAGTGTATTTATAGGGGACTTTAACTAATATTACCCCTTATAGGACAGATTTAGCTAAACATCTCTAGGGCATAATAAGATGTTAGAATTTATAATAAGGTAGCAACTTGGCCTAGCTATGCCGTTTAGGGAAGTAATAAGGAGAGAATATAGCAGTAGGGATAGCACTATTAACTATACATAGACTACCTACAATGTTAGTATTAAATTCATCAGGCTAGTAAAAATCGCCGGATTTAACCATATACCCTAGCTTATTAGCATTAGGACAAACAAGGAATTAAGCAACAGCCTAGGGTTAGTCCGGGGTTAAAGGACAGCAGATAAGAACCTTATTATAGCAGAGGCTTTAAACAGGCTTAGAAAGAAGGGGTTAGAGCTTTTGCTATATAACTAGCAAGAAATTAATAACTATGTATAGTAGCTTACCTAACAGCTTATAGAGATAGCCAATATAGCAGCACTTAAGTAACCTTAAGGGCATAGCAAACTACAGCCTTAGTAAAATAAAAGGGTAAGGGATGTAATAGCAAAGGCAAGACATGCTAATAAGCAGTAGTAGTAATAACAAATACAGGAAGCATAGCAGGCCTTAATAAAAGCTATAAAAAAACAAAATTATGTTATCTTAAAGGAGAAGAAAAGTAGCTAGTAACAGGCAGTTAGCAAGTTATCTAGGTCTAAAGGGAGTCTTTAAACCCTAGAGCGTTAGGCCTAGCTATAGAGTAGACTTCCTCTTAAAAGGCAACAGGTCCTACTACTAACCCAGCTAGGAGATAACAGCAGGAAGGAGATAGTAAAGGTTATACACAAGGGTAAGGCAAGGGTATTTACAGAAAGGTTCTTCCCTTTATCTATAGCTAGGGCTCTAAGTCCGGAGGTAAAGGAGGGGATAAGATATTATAATAATAATTAGGCAGTTTCTGTATTTATAGAGGAGGAAATTAAAAAGGTTATAAAGAATATAGCAAATTAAAAAGCCTTAGGACCAGACAAGCTACTAACGGGTTTTCTTAAGCTATACAGAGCGGCCCTAATATTATGTTTAACACGCCTTATAAATGCTTACTATAGCTTAGGATATCATCCGGCCTTCTTCTAATAAGCAAAGGTAGTAGTTCTATATAAACCTAGGAAGTCCCCTAAGAAGTTAGGCAGACCAGGGGGGTAAAGGCCGATATTACTATTAAACACAATAAGTAAAGTAATTAAGGGAGCTATTATAAGAAGGATTACTATTATAGTAAAGGAAGGCTATATACTACTAGATATGTAAATAGGCAACAGGGCTAGCAGATTAATAGAGATAGTACTAAGCATACTAAAAGAGGTTGTAAGAATAGCATAGCATTACTAGGGAATAGTATTATTACTATAGCTAGATATTACTAGGGCGTTTAACACTGTTAGCTATAAACGATTAATTTATACTATAAAGGAGTTAGGACTACCAGGGTGGATAGCCAGATAGGCACAGGGCTTTACGTTAGAAAGGAGAGCATAATTAGCATTTAATAGACGTATTACTAAGGAAATCCAAGTTACTACAGGGGTTTTACAAGGGTCGCTAGCGTCTCCTATCCTCTTTCTGCTCTATATTATGCTACTATATTACAAACTAGCAGCAGTAGAATTAATATTAACATTAGGGTTCTTAAATAATATAAACATTATAATATATAAAAAAACAGCAAAGGAGACAAAAGTATAACTAGAAAAAGCCTAGAGAATATATAAGGAGTAGTTAAAGAAGTATAGGCTAAGGTTTAACCCAGGAAAAAGCAAGCTAATATACTTTATAAGGAAGAGGCAGGTGATTATAATAATAATCCGACTTAAAAGAGCAATAATACAACTAATATAATTAGTGTAATTCCTAGGGGTTTAGATTTACTAGAAGCTTTATTAGTCAACCTACATAAAGAAGGTGAATACTAAATTATTACAGCAGAAATTAGTGCTTATAATACTAGCTGCGTCTATATAGGGATGCTGACTAAAGTGTGTAAGATCCCTTTATATATAGGTAATAAGAAGCATAATAGCCTATAAAGCTAGGATATACTACACCTATAATAAGCTAAAAGGGGTAGTACAGGGGGTAGTAAAGGCATTTATAAGGGAACAGAATAAATACTTAAGGCAGGTTATAGGGGCATATAAGGCAATACTAGTAACACTCTTAGAGACAGAAGCAGTAGTACTACTAGTAGATCTATATCTTAATTATATTAAATAATAATTCTACTAAAGACTTAAGGATAGTAATATAAGCAAGAAGATATAGCAGGCTTGTAATTTAATAGTATTACAGCTATAATACTAAGGAAGAGGCCGCTAACGTAATTGCTATAAGGCGTTTCTTAATACCCCCCCCCCCCTCCCTAGCAGCCTTATAGCTAGACAGGAATTAAAGAGGGAGTGGGAAAAACAGTGGATCTAGCAGAGGCATAAGGCTTAGGTAAGAAGAGAATAGATAAAAGTAATAGTAATAAATAAGGAACTTAACTTTAAAAGCATAAAAAAGATAGCAAAGCTTTATAATAGCCTGCTTAAGCATAAATCTATAGCCCTAGTTTAGCTTTAAATAAAAAAAATAAAGCTAAATGCCTTTCTCTATAACAGACAGGTGCCTAAGGTAACTTTACTAATATGCTAATGCTAGGGAGAAGACAAGGATATCTACTACCTTATCCTGTTATGCCTAGAATATAACCATTTAAGACCGATTCTAGCAGTGCCTATAATAAGAGATCCACAGGAACTTAGGGTGGCACTTAATAATAAAAAGCTAGCACTAAATATTGTAAAGTAAGTGCTTTTAACTAGGCAACTTTAGTAGTACAGGTTAGTAGAGGAGCTTAGTAAGGCGTGGCAGATATATAATAATAAGGCTAAGAAAGGGACCAGAGGCAATAGAAACAATAGGATAAAGGAGGAAGAGCCGGACTAGGAGGGAAGGTGCTTATAAGGGGTTTTTACTAACATACTAACCTTTTATATAAAGCATAACTACACTTCTGTTATTATCTGCAGTTCTAAGGAACTGGTAGATATCTTATACTAATGGTTAGAAATAATAAAGACTTTATATCAAAGGCTTAGCAGGAGCTATATAGAAGAATATAGGTTTTCTCCCCTATCTTAGGGTTTTTCCTATATTAAGAAGTTAGTTGATGAACTAGTTAGTGGCTCTAGCTACCTAGCGTACATGAATATATAATATATATTCCAGAGGCAGAAATAACAAAAGTGTAGTCTTTTATTAGAACTTTTACACAAATTACTATAAATGTAGGAGGGGAGATAGCCTAAGCAAGAACTAACACAGGAGGCTTATAGGCCTTAATTATAAAAGCGGTTAGCAGTAGAGTAGAAACCATAGTTAAGAAGGCAGTTAAAAAGGTAATAGAGGCTGTTTATAGGACTAAATTAGTAGTTAGGGGGACTTAGGCAAATATTACAGCTTGCGGAGTTATAAGGCAGAATATAATAATACCTTTAGCCTAAACAGAGGGTATAGTAATACTAGCCTGCTATTACTAGGAAGCACTAGTAAAGGGAAGCACTATTAGCAAGGCAGTTAGGAACAGATTACTAGGAGAGATTATAAAGGCAGTAAACAGTGCTATTAGTATAAAGGAGGCAGTAGCAGTATACTAATTACAGAGTAAAGACATAGTTATTATATTTATAAAAGCAGGGAGGAAATAAAAGGAAAACACAGCCTAGGTAGGAGTTGCCTTTAGACCTAAGGCAGAAGTAAACAGGAAGATATTCAGTGTGATTATTAAGAGATTCCTAATATAATTAATAAACTACATTATAATTAAGGATATAAGGAAGAATATTAAAAAGGAGAATGGATTAAATATGGCAAAGATAATAGTACAAAAGCTAAGAGGAATAGTAATAAGGGCACCATTAGTAGTTAGTATTAAGGGCACTAAGGCAGCAAACTAATTATGCTATAGGGGAATAGTATACTAAGTAGAGATTTTTAATGCTAAGCTATATAACAAGATAATCTACCTAAAGCAATATTATAACTATTATAAGATTAGACATATTACTAGATACTACAAGGAGAAAGTAAGATACAGTAGGTATGCTGCCAGAAAACACCCTAAGGGAGAGAGGACTTGCCTAATATTAATAAGCAAGGTATAGAAGAGATGCTTAAATTATGCAGGGGTATATCCAGTATAGTCTTAACTATACTTAGTAAGTAATAAGAGATAGTAGCAGGCTAGGGAGGCTTATGCCTTAAGGCTGCTATTCTTTCACAACTATTAGTCGGAAGTTGCAATAGCTACTATAGGCAAGGGTTATTAGGGAGAAGAAACCAGAGGACTAATAGAGAGGCAGCTAAGAGGAAGGAGCATATAACTAAAGGGCCCTTTTATAAGACAAACCTATAAGCTAAGATTAGGACAACAGAGACTAGCAGAGAAAGGCATAATACTAGCCTTTTTATAGCCAACTAAAGGGCTAAACAATACCAGAGCCAGCCTAACCAGGGTGCTCTAAAGTATATAATAAAGTACATAATTAAGGTTATATACTAGAATATACGGAAGAAAAGCAATCTAGTACATCTGGCATTAGGGCATAACGTTAGCCCTAAGGTAATAGCCATCCAGAAACCAGAAGGCTATAATAGTATACTGCTAAATCTATCTTAGGGACATTATATATTAGTAATATATAGCAGAAAAATAGTAATTTATATATACTAAAAGGTTAAGACAGGACTTTAGACTATAGGGAGGGGGGAGGATTAGTGTAGTATTAAGCTATATAAAGTAGAGATATATAATATCTACTCCCTGGCTTATAAAAGGGAGTAGCAGATGCCTTTATAATACTTTGCTAATACCTAGGTAAAGGGCCGGAGTGTGTTTATAGGGGACTTTAACTAATATTACCCCTTATAGGACAGATTTAGCTAAATATCTCTAGGGCATAATAAGATATTAAAATTTATAATAAGGTAGTAACTTGGCCTAGCTATGCCGTTTAGGGAAGTAATAAGGAGAGAATATAGCAGTAGGGACAGCACTATTAACCATGTATAGACTACCTATAATGTTAGTATTAAATTTATTAGGCTAGTAGAAATCGCCAGATCTAACTATATACCCTAGCTTATTAGCATTGGAATAAATAAGGAATTAAGTAACAGCCTAGGGTTAGTCCGGGGTTAGAGGACAGCGGATAAGAACCTTATTATGGCAGAGGCTTTAAACAGGCTTAAAAAGAAGGGGTTAGAGCTTTTGCTATATAACTGGTAAGAAATTAATAACTATATGCAGTAGCTTACTTAACAGCTTATAGAGATAGCTAATATAGCAGTACCTAAGCGACCTTAAGGGCATAGTAAACCACAGCCTTAGTGGAATAAAAGGGTAAGGGACGTAATAGTAGAGGCAAGACGTGCTAATAGGTAGTAATAGTAACAACAGATGTAGAAAGCATAGCAGGCCTTAATAGAAGCTATAAAAAAACAGAATCATATTATTTTAAAGGAGAAGAAAAGTAGCTGGCAATAGGCAGTTAGTAAGTTATTTAGGTCTAAAGGGAGTCTTTAGACTCTAGAGCATTAGGCCTGGCTATAGAATAGACTTTCTCCTAAAAGGCAACAGGTCTTACTACTAACCTAGCTAGGAGATAATAGTAAGGAGGAGATAGTAAAGGTTATATATAAGGGTAAGGCAAGGGTATTTATAAAGAGGTTCTTCCCTCTATCTATAGCTAGGGCTTTAGGTCTAGAGGCAAAGAAGGGGACAAGATACTATAATAATAATCAGGCAGTTCCTATGTTTATAGAGGAGGAAATTAAAGAGGTTATAAAGAATATAGCAAGTTAAAAAGCCCTAGGACCGGACAAGCTGCTAACAGGTTTCCTTAAGCTATACAAAGCAGCCCTAATATTATGTTTAACACGCCTTGTAAATGCTTGCTATAGCTTAGGATATTATCTGGCTTTCTTCTAACAAGTAAAGGTAGTAGTTCTATATAAACCTAGGAAGTCCCCTAAGGAGTTAGGTAGACCAGGGGGGTAGAGGCCGATATTACTATTAAACACAATAGGTAAAGTAATTAAGGGAGCTATTATAAGGAGGATTACTATTACAGTAAAGGAAGGCTATATACTACCAGATATATAAATAGGCAATAGGGCTGGCAGATTAATAGAAATAGCACTAAGCATACTAAAAGAGGTTATAAGAACAGCATGGCATTACTAGGGAATAGTATTATTACTATAGCTAGATATTACTAGGGCATTTAATACTATTAGCTATAAACGACTAATCTGTACTATAAAGGAGTTAGAACTACTAGGGTAAATGGCTAGATAGGCATAGGGCTTTACATTAAAAAGGAGAGTATAATTAGCATTTAACAGACATATTACTAAGAAAATCCAAGTTACTATAAGGGTTCTATAAGAGTCGCTGGCGTCTTCTATTCTTTTTCTACTTTATATTATGCTATTATATTAAAGACTAGCAGCAGCGGAATTAACATTAATATTAGGGTTCTTAGATAATATAAACATTATAGTATATAAAAAAACAGTAGAAAAGACAAAAGTATAACTAGAAAAAGCCTAGAGAATATATAAGGAGTAGTTAAAGGAGTATAGGCTAAGGTTTAACCTAGGAAAGAGCGAGCTAATGCACTTTATAAGGAAGAGGCAGGCAATTATAACAATGATTTAACTTAAAAGAGCAATAATACAACTAACATAATTAGCATAATTCCTAGGGGTTTGGATTCACCGGAAGCTTTATTAGTTAACCTATATAAAGAAGGTAAATACTAAATTATCACGGTAGAAATTAGTGCTTATAGCGCTAGCTGTGTTTATATAGGGATGCCGACTAAAGTGTACAAGATCCCTTTATATACAGGTAATAAAAAGCATAATAGCCTATAGAGCTAGGATATACTACACCCATAGCAAGCTAGAAGGGGTAGTATAGGGGGTAGTAAAGGCATTTATAAGGGAACAGAACAAATGCTTAAGGCGGGTTATAGGGGCATATAAGGCAATACTAGTAATACTCTTAGAGATAGAAGCAGTAGTACTGCCAGTGGATCTGTACCTTAATTACGTTAAATGACGATTTTACTAAAGACTTAAGGATAGTAGCATAGGTAAGAAGATATAGCAGGCTTATAATTTAATAGTATTATAGCTATAATGCTAAGGAAGAGGCCGCCGACGTAATCACTATAAGGCGTTTCCTAATGTCCCCCCCCCCCTCCCTAGCAGCCTTATAGCTAGATAGGAATTAGAGAGGGAGTGGGAAAAACAGTAAATCTAGCAGAGGCATAAGGCTTAGGTAAGAAGAGAATAGGCAAAAGTAATAGTAATAAATAAGGAACCTAACTTTAAGAGCATAAAAAAAATAGTAAAGCTTTATAATAGCCTGCTTAAGTATAAATCTATAGCCCTAGTTTAGCTTTAAACGAAAAAAATAGGGCTAAATGCCTTTCTTTATAACAGACAGGTGCCTGAGGTAACTTTACTAATATGCTAATACTAGGGAGGAGATAAGGATATTTACTACCTTATCCTATTATGCCTAGAATATAACTATTTAAGACTAATTCTAGTAGTGCCTATAATAAGAGATCTATAGAAACTTAGGGCGGTGCTTAATAATAAGAAGCTAGCACTAAATATTATAAAGTAGGTGCTTTTAACTAGGTAACTTTAGTAGTATAGGTTGGCAGAGGAGCTTAGTAAGGCGTGGCAGATATATAATAATAAGGCTAAGAAAGGGACTAGAGGCAATGGAAACAACAGGATAGAGGAGAAAGAGCCGGACTAGGAGGGGAGGTGCTTATAAGGGGTTTTTACTAATATACTAACCTTTTATATAAAGCATAACTGCACTTTTGTTATTGTCTGCAGTTCCGGGGAACTGGCAGATATCTTATACTAATAGTTGGAAATAATAAAGACTCTATATCAGAGGCTTAGCAGGAGCTATATGGAAGAATATGGGTTTTCTCCCCTATCTTAGGGTTTTTCCTATATTAAGAAGTTAGTTGATGAACTAGTTAGTGGCTCTAGCTACCTAGCGTACATGAATAATAATAAGTGCTAATATAGTATATCTCCCTTTGCTTATAACCTTTATACTCCTTAGAGTCTTATCTTTACTATTAATATTTTATTATTAATAGGGTATAATTTTATATATCCCTTTATAGAAAACCTTAGTAAAGTGCTAATATTATTACTTAAGGAATTAGTAAAGCGCCTCCTTATTTAATATTTAATAAACTAAAGGTTTATATATACCTAGGGGAAAAACCTTATTAGGGTGTTAATATTATTACCTAAGGATTTAATAAAGTGCCTCCTTATTTAGTAGTTAGTTTATACTATAAAAATCCTACTTATTATAAAGACTTATATCTCTTTATAGGGGAAAACTATTAAGTATAGGTTAAAATTACATAAAGTAGGTTAAAAAAGGTCCTAATATTATTATAATAACTTATATATCCGAACTTCTATTATAATTTAGGTAAATTCTAATTATATAGTAAGAGGTTTATTACTTCTAATTAGTATAATTTACTTATACTAGTATATCCTTATATAAACCTTATTACTTCTCTTAAGTTACTTATCTTAATTAAATAGTCTTAAGACCTTATTAGCTTAGGTATTATAACTATTATTTTATCCCTTTACTAACTAGAATTCTAGCTAATTTGCTTTAGTAGGGTAGGTCCGGTCTGCTAAGGATTTAACTACTAAGTTATATTATCTTTTATTATTATTAGCTTAAATGGTTCTTATGTAATTAGCACTATATTTAACTACTAGTCCTAGTAACCTGCCTATATCCAGTTTATAAAGGCTGTTATAATTTAGTTTAACTCCTGTATTTATAAAGTAAGGCTAACTAGAGTATTTAAGATGTTATTTTAGGTTTTTATTATTTATTATTAGAAGTCGGTTTTTATAAAGTAAGCAAGGTTTTTTTTAATTTATCTTTATAACTTTTATATTACTTTTATTACTTTATATACTTTCTTTTATATTTTAGCTACTTTTTTAATACTTTATAGGATTTTATAAGCTAAGGTTTTACTAATAGTATTTTTAGTTTTAGGTTTTAGCTTATACCTTATTATAATATTAAATAGTTCCTTAGTATTTATTAATTCTTAGTATACTTATTTTCTCTTATTAGTTTTAAGGGGTTATAAGTCCTTAGAAGATTATAACTTTCTAGCTAACTACTCTTTCTTTCTTTTAAGTATAATAGGATTTTCTATTATTAAAGGACCTTTTACCCCTTATATAGTCTTATTTATTATCTTATTTAGGTTAGTTAAATCTTTAGGTATTATAAATACTCCTATATATATTAATATAGTAAGGTTTTTTATTTCTTTATAGTCTCTATTATTCTAAAAGTCTAGGTAGGTAAAAGACTTATATTAAATTAACTTATTACTTTCTGTAAATTCTTTACTTAATACTAGAGTCTGCTTTAGTAGTAATATAAATTATATAATAACAGCTAGTTGTTTTTATTATTTCCTACTAGATAAAGCTGTTTTTTATGTCTTATTACCTCCTAAGGTCTTCTTAGGGTTATTATTTACATTAGGACTAGAAACCATAGTTAGAAGGGTGTTTCTAATACTTAATAGTTTTATAAGTTAGGAAGCCTTTGGATTTTTAATAGGTATAATAATAAGTAAGGTTTCTAGCTCTTTAAGAGGTATTATAGCAGTTAAAGTCTCTGGTTTTATAAGAGGTATAGTCCTAGGTAGGGTGGTTTTAATTCTTAGTAATATTGCCTTAGGTTTAATTACTAATAGTTTAAAAAACCCTTCCTTCTTAGCCTTTTTTAGTATTTATTATACTAAAATCAGTTCTTTCCTAAAGTATAAGGGATATATAAAAGCTAAGTTAACTAGTTATAGTAGTTTTATAGTCTAGTAAATCTTTTTTTTATAGAATTTATAACTTTCTAAATAGGCAAGATCCTTAACCTTATTATTAATAGTTACTAGTCTTTCTTTAAAACTAAAAGGGTTAGGATTTTACTTAAGGTATTTATAAAGATTATAAATATAGTAAAGCTCTTCCTTAGTAATTATTATAATATATAGTTAGTAGTTGTTTAATTCTTAGTACTAACTTATTAATTTTAATATAAGTTCTATTAAATCCTTCTTATCTCTTAGCTTATAGCCTTACTATAGGTAGTAAATCTAATGTTTTAGCATACTACCTTGCTTATTAATAATAATAACCCTAACTCTTTAGTTATTATAGCCTTGCTAGTTAGAACCTAGTAATCTAGTAATTTAACTTAGTATGTCTTACTAACTAAAAGTAGTAAGTCCTTAATTTTTAGTTAAAACCTTATATAAAGTGTTACGAGATAATCCGCAATGTCGGATCCCCACCTATATAGGACGGATTTGTTATATAGCTAGTGAGACTTAACAATAATAATAACAACTTACACAAAATATACTTAACTATATAACTTAATAGTAGTATATATAGGTGCGTTTAATAACCCTTTATAATAATGTTAATGACAGCTTCACGGTTGCTTCCAACCGACTACGTGACGATACCACCACGTAACATAAAGGACATAAGTAATTACTACTAGTTATTACATAGTAGTATTATTATGTAGTTAGTTAAAAGTAACTATAAAGCTGTTATTAACATTATTATAAAAGGGTTATTAAACGTACCTATATATACTACTATTAAGTCATATAATTAAGTGCATTCTGTGAAGTTGTTATTGTTGTTATGTCTTACTAGCTATATAACGAATCCGTCCTATATAGGTGGGATCCGACATCGCGGATTATCCCGTAACAGCTATTTAAATTATTTAAGGTTAAGCTAATAGAAATATAAAAAACCCTATACTCTGTGTAAAAGATTTACTTATAGTAGTATAGTTATTACACTTACTATTTACTTATATATTAGTAAAGGCTATTTTATTAAATAAAACTAGTAATAAAAAAGGAGTAGTATTTATTTTTTATTTTATTTATTTATATGCCTTAGCTATAATATATAGTTAGCATAATAGTATCTTACTATCTTTTTCCCTCTTATTAAGCCTTATACTTAAGGGCTATCTTTTTTTAATCCCTTTTTTACTTTAAATCTAGACTAGTAATTAGTTATATTTAGTATATATATAATTATTTTTAAAAGTTATGCTAGAAGAAGCTAATAAGACTTTATATAGTAGTTTATACTACTATAATACAGGCACTGCTTATTATCCTATTATATTTATATAGTTTTTTTAGAAACCTATATAATATATGTTTTTCCCCTACTTATTAATACTATAATATTTACCCCTGTTATCTATACATTTCCCTCTATATCATAAAAGAAAGCTAAAGGGGGTCCGGCTTATTTATAGCACTAAAGATTAAATTATTCCTTTAGTTTATATAACTTAATATTTAGTATAATACTTTATAGCCTAGCTACTACCCCTTAATAGTTAGTATAAGGAATATTACGTCCTATATAGCAATTATTTATCTTTTTATTTAAAGCTATATATAATTTAAATAGTTTTATAAGGTCTGCTTATTTATATCCTCCTACTAAGATAAGTTTCTATTTAAATTAAATAAAAAAATCATTAAATTTTCCTCATAATTATTATTTAACCTAGTTAAGTTTAGTAATAGCATGCTTTTATTAGTAGGGGTTAATAAATAATAAGTTAAGATATAATAAGAACTCTGCTATAGAAAAATAAAGGAATTCCCTAGCCTTAAAAAAGGGTGCAACCTATGCCTAAACCTAAGCTAATAAGTACTAATAAATAAAACACTATTTATCCTAATTATTACTAATAAAGGCACTATTAGCTACTAGTTTATAAGCTAAAAGACTATATTAAGCCTAATATTTAACCCTATTTCTATTATAAGGGTTATTATATTAAGAGGTTTTCTCTTTAGTTTTGCCTTTATTAAGGCCACTTACTGTTTACCTATGCCTAAATCGCCTATATTAGTATTAAAAAATACGGCTAAAGTAAATACTATTTATAGCTATTATTTTAGCTTAGTAATTTCATTTACTATATTCTTATTTATTATTTCTTATGTGTTAGTAACGCGCAGGTTACAAGTATGCTGCAGCACAAATGTAGGGGGTAAAGTTTAATAATTAATTTATTATATTAAGAGAAGAAAAGCAGGCTATAATGCAAAGGCATGGTGTTATAGCTATGTTACAGCCCCAGGTTATATAACCTATAATCCAGCTAATTAGGGTGTATATATTTTATATATAACCTATAATTCCTGGTTAATGTGGTATATCTCTTCTATTCTCTATATAAGCGATTCTAATACTTGCAAATTCTCTCTTTATTAAAGAAGAGGAATTGCTCTAAAAAATGCATAAAACGCCCTAATAATTAAATATTAATAAACTAGTAATAAAGCAAAAAACATCCTCTAAATAAATGACTTTTGTTAGTCTAGGTCAAATAGTTATAGGGGGGGGGCTAAAGAGTGTAATTCCTGCATTTAATCCTACCAAATTGGGCGCTTATAATCGCGTTTAAATTTATTAAATTTAAACTCTTTATCGGGCGCTTAATTTGCTATTGAATTTAGTATGGAATTAGGACTTTCTTAATCTTTAGCGGCTCTGGTAGTGGCTCTTATAGCAATTCTTATAACAGGTCTTTTAACTTATTTTTTTATACGGATTTAAACTTTATTTTTCATTATGAAGGTCTTAAGAGCTTTATTTAGTAAAGCTTTTATTATTATATTTACAGGATTATTATTTCTATTAATCTATTATATCTTAGCTACTTTCCTCCTTTTATATAACTGCCTTAAAGCTATAATATTAATTATTAGCCTCTTTTCCTTTATTATTGTTAGAATCGCTTGTATGAGGGATAGAAGGAATACACTGCATTAACCAGGAATTATAGGTTGCATATAAAATGCATATACCCTAATTAGCTGGATTATAGGTTATATGACCTAGGGCTATACTATGGCTATAATACTATACCTCTGTATTATAGCCTACTTCTCTTCCCTTTAGAATATATATATAAATTAATTATTAAACTTTACCCCCCCCTACATTTATATTATAGCATACTTATAACCTATGCATTACTAATACTAATTAGTAGTTGCTAATAACTACAGATTTGCTAGGTTATACTTAGAAGAGACTTGTTTAAATGCTTTTACTTATATAACTATAAGAAATTTTAATATTATGCTAACTAAAGGATTATTTCTTTAAATCGTTAACTATTAAATCATTTATAATTATAAGAAGACTTAACTCTTATAGATCTTCTTACTTATTATTAACTTTTGCTACTTATTTATAATTAAAACCAGATTTTTACTGTTATTTATAGAGAATTAACTAACGCTAACCGCTTTAATTAGTACTAAATATAAAGCTTAACTTAACCTAAAACACTAAAAATATCATTAAGTTAAGGAAAAACGGATAATTTTAATAAATAACATTAAAAAGATATTTATAAAAGAGAACTTCTAAAGAGCATTTTTCCTTAAAAACTCTATAAGTACTGCCTAATTCTATTTTAAAATTAGACTAAGTTAGTTAAGAATATTAATATTAATATAGCTACTAAATAATAAATTAATAATCGTATTATATATATAATTAACTATTATATTCTTAACTAAGGAAAAGGGTATAATCTCCTTATTAACTTCTAGCAGAACTATAAAAATTAAACTAAGAATACTTTTAATAAAAGTAATATTAATCTTAAGTATACCCTATGTAACTACCTTAATAATAATAGTATTAAAATAGCTAGAGAATTAAAATTAAATATCTTTAAAGATCTTATTAATATTTTAAATATTAACCCTAATATAAATTACAAACCCTTACTAAAAAAAGCAACTAGGAAAAAAAAAGAGATTTAATAACTTAAACTTTCTAATAATAAGGACTTTAATAATAATAATAAAGATTTTCATTTAACTAAAGACCCTTTATCAAAACTAGAAAACCTAACTAGAATACTTTTTAATAATAATTAAAAAGCCCTTAATACTCTTAAGAGACTTTACTAGAAAAAAGAATAATATTCTAGAGAAGTATATAACTTTATTAATAAGAAGTTATTATATTTTAAAGAGAAATATTCTTAAGCAGGAGTTTCCCCCTTACTTTACTTAAAAGCCTTTTTTATTATACTTTAAGATAAAGCTTATATATACTTCCTTAAATACTTTAGAGTAAAGATAATCCTATTTAAGGAAATAACTCGGAACATTAGGAATTACTTTAAAACACCTAAGAATAAGAGCTTTTATAAAACATAATTTACTAATTTATGCCTTTGCTATATTATTATAGAATACCTAATAAAGAATAAGTTAGAATGCTTAGAAATCCTTCTTAACTGACTTATAAAGATATTTAATAGCCTTTACAACCTTTTTAAGCAAGATATAATTCTTCTTTATTAAGTATAATAAGTAATAGAAAATAATAATAATTTTTATAATGCTAAATTTAGGAATGTACTAACCTTTAAAGGATTTATTAGTAATCTTTAAAATTACTTCTTAGTAATAAATATACTACTAACCTTTATAAGTTAGTTACTAATAACTACTAATAATAATGCCCTTATTACCTGGTCTATAAACTAGAACACTAACATAGTAATATTTATAAACTAATAATATTTATAAGCTATATATTATAAAAAACCTTAAGCTAAAGCAAGCTTAAAAAAATGCTTTATTTACTATAAAAAAGAATGCTAGTTAACTAATTATCCTGCCTTTAAGTAAAAGAAAGCAAAAGTAACTTAGTAAAATAATAAAAAACACTAAAAACCACCTTTTAAATGCTAATACTATATATTCCTATAGGCTTATAAAGGCAAAATAGCCTAACTTACTGCTACTAATAATAGTAGTAAGAATAAGTATAAAAAGGCTGCTTAAAACGCCACTTTTCTTACTATTAATAAAAGAGAGAAACCAGATAATAAAGAGGCTTATAATACTCTCTTTTTTATAGCATTCTTTATATAAGCACTGAATCCCCTACTCTTTTTAGTATTAACTATAAACTTCTTATAGAATAATACTTTTAAATATGCCTTATTCTTTAAGAACCCTTATAACTATAATACTAATAAATAACCTTAATAATACATATACCTTATAAATATAAGATACATAGTAGATATATTCTATAGTATACTCCTGGATATAAGAGCATTAGGAATTTTAACTGCTAGCTAAGGCTAAGTTAACGCTCTAATAAAGATTATAAAGAACCTTATAATTAAGCATTCTTTTAACTAAAGAACTATTA
This sequence comes from Aciculosporium take MAFF-241224, assembly GCA_000222935.2. Classification (NCBI taxonomy): domain Eukaryota; kingdom Fungi; phylum Ascomycota; class Sordariomycetes; order Hypocreales; family Clavicipitaceae; genus Aciculosporium; species Aciculosporium take. The sequence continues at coordinate 32,849 of AFQZ01000385.1, forward strand.
CCTTTAAAGCCAGTACTATAACTTTGACTAGTATTTTAAAGCTTTTAATAATTTTTAGTATAATACCTTTTTATATGCTTAATAGTGCTATACTGTTTTTATATTCTATTATAAATATAAATAGAATAAGTATTAAACTTATTAATCTTAAGAATCTTCTAATCTAAGGTAATAAAAAGGTACTTATTATTAGGAAATAGGAATATCCTTAGTAAATAGCTAGTTCTTAAGAACCTGCTATTTTTATGCTTTTTAAAACCAAAATCCATTAACTTTATTGCTAATTTAGTTATTTATTAATTAACTAATTAAATAACCTTCTTACTAGGGCTAGTAAAGAATTTAATAAGGCTAACATGGAAATAATCACGTATGCTTGCTATTAATGCTAGATAAATATAAAAGCTTTAAGTAGATTTAAATTCACTCTTAAAGATAATCTTAAATTTAACTATAAGGTCCTTATTAATATTATATAAATTAATAAGAAGCTAGTCCTATATATAATAAATTTAGCAATATTATTTTAAGCTGCCTACTTTCTTAAACCTTAATAATAAAAAGCTTAAGATATCTAAAATGCCCTTAAAAAGTGCTAGATTAATATATATCTTAGACCCCTAAACTAAATAGTTTATAATACTAGAAGAAATTTCACTTCTAGTAAATTTAGGTATTTAGCTTAACTATTATTAATTAATAATAATAAAGTTCCTATTAAGGCTTATAATAGTATTAGAAAACTTAAGCAATATTATGCCCTTCTTTACAGAGTATATAATATTATTAAAAATAAAGCTAATAGCCTTTTTCTAAAAGAGTAAATACTTTAAATAGCTGTTGAAGCAGTTAATAACTCTATTAGTTTAAATGGCCTTATCCCTACCCTTTTAGTCTTTAAAACCTATTTAAGAATAATAAATAATTCCCCCCTAAGCTTTATAATTACTTAAAAAGCTAAGATACTTTAAAAAGTAATAAATAAAGCAAGGCATAGTCTTATAAGGCACTAAGTCTATAATACTCTTAATACTTATTGTTGGTAACGCTCAGGTTACAAGTATGCTGCAGCATAAATGTAGGGGGGGGGGTTTAATAATTAATTTATCTATATCTCTAAAAGAGGGGAAGAAGCAGGCTATAATACGGAGGTATAGTGTTATAGCCATGGTACGGCCCCAGGTCACATGACCTGTAATCCAGCTAATCAGGGTGCATGCATTCTGTGTGCAACCTATAATTCTTAGTTAATGCAGCGTATCCCTTTTATTATCCATATAAGTAATTCTAATACTTGTAAATTCTCTCTCTATTAAAGAAGAAGAGAAATCGCTCTAAAAAAATGCATAAAACGCCCTAAATAATCAGATATTAATAAACAAGTAATAAAGCAAAAAACATCCTTTAAATAAATAACTTTTGTTAGTCCAGGCCAAATGGTTGTAAAGGCAAAGAGTGTTATGAGGGGGGGGGGCCAAAGAGTGTAATTCCCGCGTTTAATCCTACTAAATTAGGCGCTTATAATCGTGTTTAAATTCATTAAATTTAAGCTCTTTATCAGGCGCTTAATTTGTTATTAGATTTAGTGAGGAATTAGGACTTTTTCATTCTTTAGCGGCTCCGGCGGCGGCTCTTATAGCAATTCTCGCAATAGGTCTTTTAACCCATCCTTTCACACGGATTTAGGCTTTATTCTTTATTATAAAGGTCTTAAGAGCTTTATTTAGTAAAGCTTTTATTATTATATTCATAGGATTATTATTGCCATTAATCTAGCGTATCTTAGCCACTTCCCTTCTCTTATATAACTGCTATAAAGCTATAATATTAATCATTAGCCTTTTTTCCTTTATTGTCCCTAGCTTAATAATGCATTTATATAGCAAGAAAGAGTTAGTGCATATTATTATTAGAATTTTCGGCTTGTTTAATCAGTTAGTAATAATATTTAAAGTAGTGCTTATTATATAGGCAATATTAACACCTTAAACCATCCTATATAGCTTAGAAGCTAATGCACTTCTTGTAACTCTTTTAGATTTTATTAAGCTATATGTTATAATATTTCCTCTGAGGGTGAATTTAGAGGTATTATTATCCTTCATTTCATTGCCTAGGATGATTATATAGCCTAGTTAAGAGCTAAGGTCTTTATTATTTACAAAAGAACCGTTAATAAAGATATAAAGAGCAGTGTTTTCTAGTAAGAGAGATATATATTAAAGTCCATGGTCTTAATTATTGATTTGCTATTAAAGTCTTTTATTAAGCCTTAAAACATTATTAGATCCTGGATGTTAGACTTAGGTAGCAATGGAAAGATTATAAGATGCTTTAGGTTGACATATCAGAGTAATATACGCTCCTTATGCTTGCTGTTTAATATATTTTGCTTGGTTAGTCGGGTTATTAACTTATAATAGCTTCCTTCCTTGTTCCTTTTGTTGTAAAAAGAAGGTGTTATTATTAACTTTGCTTAAAATGCAACGATTAAATATTAATGGTGTTAAAATCGTTAACCTCTCTTTTAGCTTTACAAGGAATTTAGCGTTTTTTAACTCAACCTCTTTATAATTAAAAAACTTAGCATTACTAAGTCCTAAGGTATTATTAGTCTGCATTCTAATAATTCTAAAACACAAGCTTTTACTAGAAGAAATAAGAAGATAAGGGTTATATGTAGAGGTTATTATCTGTAGTCTCTGACAATAATAATTAAAATACATTAACTACTAATGTATACTAGCCTCTGCTATTCCGTATAGCGGCTTAATTATAACCATAATGACGTCTAGCAGGTAAAGGTGTGTAATTTATACTGGAAGCTTTGCAAGAATTATGCGATTAAGCTTTATCTATAACTGCACATATGCTTAGGTAATATCCCTTAGCTAAACCATAATGCCTTCCTTTTTTAATAAGGGAGCAAGGGAAACAATAAGCCTTTGACTAGCTTTCTGAATTGTTAGGGACTACATAAGAATAACCTCTTTCCTATGGTTGCTATAGCCTTAGATAATATATCATGACTTTTTATATAGGGAGTTAGTTGCCTTGCCTTTAACTTCTCTTACTATCTGCAAGCTAAAGAGTCTTTTGCCTCTATGCCTTTACGGATTAAATTTTATAAATTCGAACACATTCCTTACTAGTAAAGCATTAATCTCTGCTTTATCAGAGAGTTTAAAAGGTTCTCTGGGTATATTAATTTTTCCTTATATGCAAAGGTTAATTATAAGTTAAAAATCAGCCTTTTCTTTCTTAGTAAGAAAAGCCTCTGCTTGAGGGTGTTTCCGGGGTCTTTTATATCCTTTTTATAGTAGAGTTATTAGGTTATTAGGGGGGTTTTCGTGATTTTCATTACCTTAAACCAGGTCTTCCTTGTAAACCGGGTCTTCCTTGTGAGAAGATTTTACCTCTAGCAAGGTTATATATAGTTTAATGACTATAGACTGAAACTTCATAGGGCTATAAGGCATCTTAATAATGTAAGTCTCTCCTTTTATTAAGAGAAGCTTATAAGGGCTAGTCCATCTGCCTTTTTTGTAATAAACTTATACATTAGAATTCAAAGGAAGAGTGTGTATAGGCAGGGTTATTAGGCTATTATAGGTATTAAGAGCATTGTGGACTTAGCGTCTTATAAGACTACGTCTTGCTTTATTTATTGCTTTTTAAAGTATCTTAGCTCTTTAGGCAACCGTAAAGCTTAGGGGGGAATCATTTGTTATCCTTAAATAGGTTCTAAAGACTAAAAGGGTGGGAATAAGACTATTTAGACTAGCAGAGTTATTAACTGCTTTAATAGCCATTTAAAGTATCTGCTCTTTTAAGAGAAGACCGTCAGCTTTAGTCTTAATAATATTATATGCTCTGTAAAGAGGGGCATAATATCGCTTAAGTTTTCTGATGCTATTATGAGCCTTAACAGGGACTTCGTTAATATTAATTAATAATAGTCAAGCTAAATGCCTGAATTTGCTAGAAGCGAAGTTTCTTCTGGTATTATAAACTATCCAGTCTGGGGGTCTAAGATATATATTAATCCAGCACTCTTTAAGGGCATTCTAGATATCTCGAGCTTTTTGTTATTAAGGTACAAGAAAGCAGGCAGCTTAAAATGATATTGCTAAATCTATAACGTGTAGGACCGGCTTCTTGTTAATTTATATAATATTAACGAGGACCTCGTAGTTAAATTTAATATTGTCTTTAAGAGTGAATTTAAATCTACTTAGAGCTTTTGCATTCATCTGGCATTAATAGCAAGCATGCGTGATTTTCCCTATATTAGCCTTATTAAATTCTTTACTAGCCCTGGCAAGAAGGTTATTTAATTAGTCAATTAATAGATAACTAAATTAGCAATAAAGTTAACGGATTTTAGCTTTAAAAAGCATAAAGATAACAGGTTCTTAAGAACTAGCTGTCCACTAAGGATGTTCTTATTTCCTAATAATAGGTACCTTTTTATCTCCTTAGATTAGAAGATTCTTAAGATTATTAAGTTTAACACCTATTCTATCCATGTCTGTAATAGAATATAAAAACGGTATAGCATTATTAAGCATATAAAAAGGTATTATGCTAAAAATCGTTAGAAGCTTTAAAATACCAGTTAAAGTCACAGTACTGGCTTTAAAGGTAATAGTCCTTTAGTTAGAGGAATGCTTAATTATAAGGTTCTTTATGATTTTTATTAGAGCATTGACTTAGCCTTAGCTAGCAGTTAAAATTCCTAATGCTCCTATATCCAGGAGTATACTATAAAATGTATCTACTGTATATCTCGTATCTATAAGATACACGTGTTATTAAGGTTGTTCATTAGTATTATAGTCATAGGGGTCTTTAAGAAATAAGGCATATTTAAAAGCATTATCCTGCAAGAAGTTCACAGTTAATTAGGAAAAGAGTAGGGGATTTAGTGCTTGTGTAAAGAATGCTATAAAGGAGAGAGTATTATAAGCCTCTTTATCGTCTGGTTTCTCTTTTTTATTAGTAGTAAGGAAAGCGGCGTTCTAAGCGGCTTTTTTGTGTTCGTCCTTACTACTATTATTAGTAGCAGTAAGTTGGGCTATTTTTCCTTTATAGGCCTATAGGAATACATAGTATTAGCGTTCGGAGGGTGGTTTTTAGTGTTTTCTGTTATTCTACTAAGTTACTTTTGCTTTCTTCTGCTTAGAGGCAGGATAGTTAATTAACCAGCATTCTTCTTTATAGTAGATAAAGCATTTCTTTAAGCTTGCTCTGGCTTAAGGTTTTTTATAATATATAGCTTATAAATAGCATCAGTCTATAAACATCGCTATATTAGTGTTTTAGTCTGTGGACCGGGCAATAAGGGTATTCAGATTATTGTTAGTAGTTGTTAGTAACTGACTTATAAAGGTTAGTAGTATATCCATTGCTAAGAGGCAATTTCAAAGATCACTAACAAATCCTTTAAAGGTTGGCATATTCCTGAATTTAGCATTATAGAAATCATTATTATTTTCTATTACTCGTCGTACTTAATAAAGAAGAATTGTATCTTATTTAAGAGGGTTATAAAGGCTATTAAATATCTTTATAAGTTAGTTAAGAAGAATTTCCAAGCATTCTAACTTATTCTTTATTAGATGTTTTATAATAATATAGTAAAGGCATAGATCAGTAAATTGTATTTTGTAAAAGCTCTTATTCTTAGGTGTTTTAAAGTGATTCCTGATGTTCTAAGTTATCTCCTTAAATAGGATTATCTTTGCTTTAAAGTATTTAAGGAAGTATATATAAGCTTTACCTTAAAGTATAATAGGGAAGGCTTTTAAGTAAAGTAAGGGAGAAACTCCTACTTAAGAATATTTCTCTTTAAAATATAGTAACTTCTTATTAATAAAGTCATACAATTCTCTAGAATATTATTCTTTTTTCTAGTAAAGTCTCTTAAGAGTATTAAGGGCTTTTTAATTACTATTAGAAAGTGTTCTAGTTAGGGTTTATAGTTCTAAGGGAGGGTCTTTAGTTAAATGAAAATCTTTATTATTAGAGTTCTTATTATTAGAAAGTTTAAGTCGTTAAATCTCTTCTCCTTTCCTAGTTGCTTTTTCTAGTAAAGGTTTGTATTCTGTATTAGGGTTAATATTTAAGATATTAATAAGATCTTTAGAGACGTTCGATCTCGATCCTCTGGCTGTTTTAACACTATTATTATTAAGGTAATTACAAAGGGTATACTTAAGGTTGTTGTTAATTTTATTAAAAGTATCCTTTATTTAATTTTTATAATCTTACTGGAAGTTAATAAGGAGATTACGCCCTTTTCCTTCGTTAAGAATGTAGTAGTTAATTATATATATAATACGGTCATTAATCTGTTATTTAGTAGCTGTATTAACATTAATATTGTTAACTAACTTAGTCTAATTAAAGGATAGAATTAAATAGTGCTTATAAAGTTTTTAGGGTAGAGTGCTCTTTAGAAGTTCTCTTCTATAAACATTCTTTTAGAGTTGTTTATTAAAATCATTTATTTTTCCTTAGCTTAAAGACATTTTAGTGTTTTAGGCTTTATATTTAGTACTAATTAAAGCAGTTAGCGTTAGTTCTCTGTAAATAATAGTAAAGATCTGGTTTTAATTATAAATAAGTAATAGTTAATAATAAAGGAGAAGATTTATAAGAAATAAGTCTTCTTATAATCATAAATGATTTAACAGTTAACAATTAAAGAAATAATCCTTTAGTTAGCATAACGTCGGAATTTCTTATAGTTACGTAAGTAAAAGCGTTCGGACAAGTCTCTTCTAGGTATAACCTAGTAAATCTGTAGTTATTAGCAACTACTAATTAGTATTAGTAACGCTTAGGTTATAAGTATGCTGCAGTATAAATGTAGGGGGGGGGGTTTAATAATCAATTCATCTATATCTCTAAAAGAGGGGAAGAAGCAGGCTATAATACGGAGGTATAGTGTTGTAGCCATGGTACGGCCCTAGGTTACATAACCTGTAATCCAGCTAATTAGGGTGCGTGCATTCTGTGTACAACCTATAATTCCTAGTTAATGCAGCGTATCCCTTCCATCATCCATACGAGCGATTCCGACACTTATAATTGCCTAATAACCCTACTTATATATACTCTTTCCTTAAATTCTAATATATAAGTTTATTATAAAAAAGGCGGATAAACTAGGCCTTATAAGCTTCTTTTAATAAAAGGAGAGACTTATATTATTAAAATGCCTTATAGCCCTATAAAATTTTAGTTTATAGTTATTAAACTATATATAACCTTAATAAAAATAAAATCTTCTTATAAGAAAGTTCTGGTTTAAGGTAATAAAAACCATAAGAACCCCCCTAATAACCTAATAACTCTATTATGAAGAGGACGTAAAAGACCCTAGAAATACTCTTAAGTAGAGGCTTTTCTTATTAAGAAAAAAAAAGCTAATTTTTAACTTATAATTAACCTTTATATATAAGGAAAAATTAATATACCTAGAGAACCTTTTAAACTCTTTAACAAAGTAAAAATTAATACTTTACTAGTAAGGAATATATTTAAATTCATAAAATTTAATCTGTAAAGGTATAAAGGTAAAAGACTCTTTAGCCTATAAATAGTAAGAGAAATTAAAGGCAAGGTAACTAACTTCTTATATAAAAAATCATAATATATTATCTAAGGCTATAGTAACTAAGAAAAGGAAGTTATCCTTATATAGTCTCTAATAATTTAAAGAGCTAGTTAAAGGCTTATTATTAATCTTGCTCTTTTATTAAAAAAGAAAGGTATTATAGTCTGGCTTAGAGACATTACCTAGGCATATGTTTAATTATAAACAAAGCTAAATCATATAATTCTTATAAAGCTTCCTATGTAAATTACATATCTTTACCTGCTAGACGTTATTATAGTTATAATTAAGCCGCTATATAAAATAGCAGAGACTAGTATATATTAGTAGTTAATATACTTTAATTATTATTATTAAAAGCTTTAGATAATTACCTTTACTTATAACCTATATCTCCTTATTTTTTTAGAGAAAAGCTTATGCTTTAGAATCATTAGAATACAAACTAATAACATATTAGGACTTAGTAATACTAAATTCTTTAATTATAAAGAGGTTAAATTAAAAAATACTAAATTTCTTAAAAAGCTAAAAGAGAAGTTAATAATTTTAATACTATTAATGTTTAATAGTTGTATTTTAAGCAAAGTTAATAATAATACCTTTTTTTTTAATAAAAGGCATAAGGAAAGAAGCTGTTATAAGTTAATAACCTGACTAACTAAGTAAAATATATTAAATAATAAGCCTAAGGAGCATATATTACTTTAATATGTTAACTTAAAGCATCTTATAATCTTTTTATTACTGCCTAAGTTTAATAACTAGAATCTAATAGTATTTTAAGGCTTAATAAAAGACTTTAATGGCAAATTGATAATTAAGACTGTGGACTTTAATATATATCTCTTTTACTAGAAAACGCTGCCTTTTATATTTTTATTAATAGCTCCTTTACTAATATTAAAGACCTTAGCTTATAGCTTAAATATATGATTATTCTTAGTAATAAGGAAAAGAACATTAATACCTTTAAATTTACCCTTAAAGGAAATATTATAATATATAGTTTAACTAAGTCTAAAAGAGTTATAAGAAGTGCCTTAGCTTTTAAGCTATATAGAATAGTTTGAGGTATTAATATTGCTTATATAATAAGCAATACTTTAAATATTATTACTAACTAACTTAATAAGCTAAAAATTCTAATCATTATATATACTAACTTTTTCTTGCTATATAAATATATTATTAAGCTAGGGATAATAAAGGAAAAGAGGCTAATGATTAATATTATGGCTTTAAGGCAGTTATATAAGAGAAGGGAAGTAGCTAAGATATAATGGATTAATAGTAATAATAATTCTATAAATATAATAATAAAAGCTTTACTAAATAAAGCTCTTAAGACCTTTATAATAAAAAATAAAGTCTAAATCCATGTAAAAGAATGGGTTAAAAGACCTGTTATAAGAATTGCTATAAGAGCCGCTACCAGAGCCGCTAAAGATTAGGAAAAGTCCTAATTCCTTACTAAATTTAATAGCAAATTAAGCGCCTAATAAAGAGTTTAAATTCGATAAATTCGAATGCAATTATAAGCGCCTGATTTAGTAGGACTAAACGCAGGAATTACACTCTTTAGCCCCTATAATACTCTTTGCTCTTACAACTATTTGGCCTGGACTAACAAAAGTTATTCATTTAGAGGATGTTTTTCGCTTTGTTATTTATCTGTTAATATCTGATTATTAGGGCGTTTTATGCATTTTTAGAGCAATTCCTCTTCTTTAATAAAAAGAGAATTTACAAGTGTTAGAATCGCTTATATAAAGGATAGAAGGGATACGCTATATTAACTAGGAATTATAAGTTGCACATAGAATACATACACCCTAATTAGCTAGATTACAGGTATTGTGA
>AFQZ01000384.1:0-42362 GCA_000222935.2 Aciculosporium take MAFF-241224
AGCTATATATTTAAGTAGTATAAGAGCTATATATTTAAGTAGTATATTAATAGTAACCTTATTTAATAATATAATATTTAAGAGTTTAAAGTAAGCTAGTAGTAAGAAGACCTTTCTAGCTATATATCTAAGTAGTATAAAAGCTATATATTTAAGTAGTATATTAATAATAACCCTATTTCATAATATAGTATTTAAGAGTTTAAAGTAAGCTAGTAGTAAGAAGACCTCTCTAGCTATATATTTAAGCAGTATAAGAGCTATATATTTAAGTAATATATTAATAGTAACCCTATTTAATAATATAATATTTAAGAGTTTAAAGTAAGCTAGTAATAAGAAGACCTCCCTAGCTATATATTTAAGTAATATAAGAGCAATATATTTAAGTAGTATATTAATAGTAATCCTATTTAATAATATAGTATTTAAGAGTTTAGAGTAAGCTTATAGTAAAAAAACCTCCCTAGCTATATATTTATAAGCATAGTTTATATAGGTATATAGTAATTTAATAGTAAGACTAATAGTAATTAGAAGATAAAGTGCTATTAAATATATTAAAAAGCTATTAAGTAAACCTATTATAATAATAATCTAAAAAGTATAAAAATAAGATTTATTATATAAAACATAAATAGTACTGCTTAGTAGTAGTAATATAATAGTTAAAAAGCACTAGGTAATTAATAAAAATAGTTTATTATATTTTAATATAAGCGTATATATACTAATAAAGATATATATAAAAATTCTAATGCTTACTTATAATAACCTTATAGTAAGACACTAGGGTATAAGTAAGATAATCTATAAAGTAGCTAAATAGTACTATTAATTAAGATTATAAAAAGATATAAAAAACTATATAAGCTTATGCTTAAACTATTAAAGTTAATAAGCCTAAGTTATATTAATCTTATAATAAGTTAGCTATATTACTAATTCCTAGCAGACCTTTTTAAAAGCTTTTTATAGACTTTATTACTAGCCTTTCCCTAATAAAATAAGCTAGTAAGAAGGAGTATAATATAATTCTTATTATTATAAATTAATTCTTAAAATATACACTATATATAGCTATATTTATAAGAATAATAAGTAATAATCTTACTATTATCTTCCTTAAATATATATTTAAGGACTATAGTATACTAAAAGAAATTATCTTCAATAAAGAAATAATATTTATTAGTAGTTTTTAAAAAATCTTTTACTACTTACTAGTAACTAAATAACTACTTAATACTACTTTTTACTTATAAATAAATAAAAAGGATTAACTAAGTCCTAAAGCATTACCTTAAGGTATTTAAAGTATAAAAGTAAATAAATTAGAAAGACTACTTATATTTAGCTTAATATACTTATAATACTAGTAAGCACTTAGCTTATAGCTACTCTTTAGTAGAGTTATTATAAGGTTATTAGCTAAGGGGCCTAGACTATATTATAAAGGCACTAGATATTATAAACATATAAGTAGATATAAAGGTATAAGAATTATAATAATAATATATGGTAACTAAGCAGCTACTTTATATAACTTAAGAATAGTATATAAAGTACTATAATAAGAAAAGAAGCTTAATAAGTTTTTTACTAAGTAACTATATACTTTTATTAACTAAGAATATTAACCTTTAGTAACTAAGTAAAAAGCTTATAATAAAGTATTTAAAACCTTTTAAAGTTTTAAAGAAAGTAAGTATATATAAACTAGCCTACTATCTAGAGCTTTTAAATAATATATACCTATATAATGTATTTAATATTATAAGTTTAAAGCCATATAAAGGTCTAAATCCTAATTAGGCTATAGTAATATTATAGCTATTTATTTATAACTAAAAATTATATAAGGTAAAGCATATTATAATATATAAGTATTAAGGCAAGTAATATAAATACATAGTAAAGTAAAAAGGCTATAATAAATTAGAGAATTCCTAAGTACTAAAAAGAAACTTTAATATATAAGATATTATAAGGGATTATAAAAGAAGAATAGTAGTAAGGTAGCAGAGTATACATATAATATATTATAAGAGATATTAGTAATATTACAAGAGTTAACATTAAGAAAGTAGTAAGGAGGCAGAGTACACATATAACACATTATAAGAGACATTAGCAATATTATAAAAGTTAATATTAAGAATAAGTATAAGCTAAAACCTAGCAGAGACCTTACTATAAGGTTATTATAAGATTAGATTTACTATTAAAAAAACAGAAAGCAAGGTAGGCTTAGTATAACACATATGTTTAGCAAAGTCATAATAAATAATAATATAAGAGTTATATATTTAAGAAAAGGGGCTTACTAGGTTATAGTAAGGGAGTTATAAGAGAGCAGAAAATAAGGCCTAGGACTACCTATAGTAATTAAGGGTAATTATAAATAAGAGGAGATGCTTTATTAAGAAAGTTATAAGATAAGAGCATAAGAATACAAAAACCTACTAAGGTAAGCCATGCCCTAGCTACACATAGGTATATAGGGGAATAAGCCTTATAAAGAAATAAAGAGGCTAGTAAATATAACATTTACATTATTAACCCTACCTCTAGCTATCTAGCTTTAAGTACGCTTGACTACAGCCTTTACTCCACTAGTAGACCTCCAACTATAACATATATATTACTTTACTAAAAACAGAGCCTTCTTATAAGGATAATTAAGCTTAAAATAAGAAAGCTATAGGAATAGCTTTAACTTTCTAAGAAGAGCAAGGCCTAGGTCTAAACAACCTAAACTAGGAAAACACCGAGATTAATAAAATTATTTATAAGACTCCCCTTAATAACCCTATAAATTTACTATAAAGAGGCTGTAAAAGACCTTAGAAATATCCTTAGCTAGAATTTTCCTTATAGAGAAAAAAAAGGCTGATTTTTAACTTATAATTAACCTATATATATAAGGAAAGATTACTATACCTAGAGAATCCTTTAAACTTTCTAATAAGGCTAGGATTAATACTTTACTACTAAGAAATATATTTAAATTTATTTCATTTAACCCTTAGAAGTATAAAAACAAAAGACTTTTTAGTTTATAAATAGTATATAAGATTAAGGGTAAAGCAACTAATTCCCTATATAAAAAATTATAATATATTATTTAAAGACATAGTAACTATAAAAAAAAGGTTATTCTTATACAGTCCCTAATAATTTAAAGAGCTAGCCAGAGGCTTATTATTACTCTTACTTTATTATTAAAAAAAAAGGCATTACAGCTTAGCTAAGGGATATTACCTAAGCATATATATAGTTATAAATAAAGCTTAATTATACAATCCTTATAAAGCTTTTAGTATAAATTACATACCTCTATCTGCTAGATATTATTATAGTTATAATAAAGCTACTTTATAAAATTACAAAAGCAGGCATATATTAGTAGTTAACGTATTTTAATTATTATTATTAAAAGCTTTAGATAATTACCTCTACTTATAACCTATATCTCCTTATTTCTTTAAAGAAAAGCTTTTATTTTAAACTTATTAAAATGCAGACTAATAATACATTAGGCCTTAGTAATACTAAATTCTTTAATTATAAAGAGTTAAGTTAAAAAATACTAGATTTCTTATAAAGCTAAAACAATGCCTAAAGAAATTAATACTATTAATGTTTAATAGTTGCATTTTAAGCAAAGCTAATAATAATACCTTTTTCTTATAATAAAAGGCATAAGGAAAAAAGCTATTAAAAGTTAATAAAAATAATTAAGCTTAATATATTAAGCAAAGGGCTTAAGGTGCATATATTGCCCTTATCTGCTAACTTAAAGCCTCTTATAATCTTTTTATTACTGCCTAAAGCTAATAACTAGAACCTAATAATATAATAAAGCTTAATAAGAGACTTAGGTAGTAAATTAATAATTAAAATCATGGACTTCGCTATGTATCTCTTTTACTAGAAAATGCCTTTCTTTATGTTTTTATTAATAGCTCCTTTATAAATAATAAAGACCTTAGCTTATAACTTAGTTATATAATTATTCTTAGTAATAAGAAAAAGAATATTAATGCCTTTAAATTTATGCTTATAGGCAACATTATAACTTATAGCTCTATAAAATCTAAAAGAGTTATAAGAAGTGCCTTAATATTAAAGCTATATAGAATAGTTTAAGGAGTTAATATTACTTATATAATAAGTATAACTTTAAGAATTATTACTAATTAATTAAATAAGCTAAATATTTTAATTATAATATATACTAACTCTTTTTTATTATATAAGTATATTATTAAATTAGGCACTATAAAGAAAAAAAAGCTTATAATTAATATTATAGCACTATAACAGTTATATAAGCAAAGGGAAATAACAGAAATTTAATAAATAAATAGCTATAATAACCTTACTAACGTAATAATAAAAGCCTCTTTAAATAGAAGCCTTAAGACCTTTATAACTAAGAATAAGGCTTAAACTTAAGTAAAAGGTTAGGTAAAAAGACTGGTATTAAGCGTTAAAGCTAAAGCTGCTTAGGATAAATTTACCGCCAAATCCAGCATTAAATTAAGCATATAATAAAGAGTTTAAATTTAATAAATTTAAGTGTAATTAATTTAAGGGGCTTTAAGAATGCTTTAAACTAAGAAGAGTTATTTATTTAGGTAATATTTCTTATATATTACGGCGTTATTAATTTTTGCTTATGTGTTGATTTTTACGGATTTTTATGTGTTTTAAAGAGATTTCTCTTTTTTAATAAAGAGAGAGTTTATAAGTATTAGAATTACTTATTTAGAGAATAAAAGGAATATATAATAATAACCGGGAATTATAGGTTATATGCATAATATACATGCCCTAATTAGCTAGATTACTATATTATATAACCTAGGGCAGTACTATGGCTATAATACTATACTTTTATATTGTCCCTCTCTTTTCCCTTTAGTTAATTAAAATCATATAAAAATCAGCCCTTTGTTACTCCCCCTACGTTATTGCTGCAGCATATCGTACCCTGTGATACCATCAGCTATAAAGTAAAAGTTAATAGTTAAGAATATTCTTTTATTATTAAAAAATTTATATAAATTAAAAAAACTAGGAAATATTAAGCTTTTCCTTAGTATTTAATTTATTTATAATTATTAGAATTATATAATACTTTTTTATTAATACCTTTATATATAAAAACTCTTAGATTAATTTAATTAAATAAATATTAATATAGCTAAGACTTCTTAGTGTTAAGGTCCGGCCTAGTGAGCAACTACAGAACTAGTGACTTAAATAAGAATAATATTCTTAAAAAAAAAAGGAAAAGGTCTGTCTAATTCTTATAACTATACCTTTATAATTTTATATCCATTTTGTATCCACTTAGGGCCTAACTTGCTTATATATAGCTTATATAATATAACTGTCCTTTTAGTTGTATAGATCCGAGCTTCTAGCTTAAATCCATCACACTTAGTTATTATAAACTAATATTTTTACTAATTAAAAGAAATTACTAAATACTTTTAATATTAAAGATTAGTAAAAAGAAACTAGCTCTTTTAATTAGCTTATTATATATACTAAGCTAGATATTATATTTATTATAAATAAACTTTTTAGTATTAATATAATACTAAAGCAGGTTTATATAAACTTATATAAATATTTATAATAATATATTAAAGGTACAAATAATTTTAGTATTCTCTTTAAGAAAAATAATAATATTAATAAACTAGCCTTTTAGGTTTATAAATATAATAATACTTTTTATAATAATAATCTTAGTATATAATATTTTATAATAAGGTATATTATTATTCTTAATAAAGATATAATTCTTTAAAGCTTTAAGAAATAAACTATTATAGCTTTAAGCTTAATAAAAGTAAAGTATATAAACCTATTATTAATAGCTTTTTTTTAAAATTAGGTTTTAAATTTAGTTAACAACTTTAATTTTTTTTACTTTTCTTTATTATTATTATATATAAATAGTTAATGTTGGTAACGCTCAGGTTACAAGTATGCTGCAGCACAAATGTAGGGGGGGGGGGTTTAATAATTAATTCATTTATATCTTTAAAAGAGGGAAAGAAGCAGGCTATAATGCGGAGGTATGGTGTTATGGCCATGGTACAGCCCTAGGTCACATGACCTGTAATCCAGCTAATCAGGGTGTATGCATTCTGTATACAACCCATAATTCCTGGTTAATGCGGCATATCCCTTCCATTATTTATATAAGCGATTCTAATACTTGTAAATTCTCTCTCTATTGAAGAAGAAGAGAAATTGCTCTAAAAAAAATGTATAAAACGCCCCAAATAATCAGATATTAATAAACAAGTAATAAAGCAAAAAACATCCTTTAAATAAATGACTTTTGTTAATCTAGGCCGAATGGTTGTGGAGGCAAAGAGTATTGTGGGGGGGGGGCCAAAGAGTGTAATTTCTGCGTTCAATCCTACCAAATTAGGCGCTTATAATCGCGTTCGAATTCATTAAATTTAAGCTCTTTATTGGGCGCTTAATTTGTCGTTGGATTTAGTGAGGAATTAGGGCTTTTTTATTCTTTAGCGGCTCTAGCAGCGGCTCTTGTGGCAATTCTTGTAACAGGTCTTTTAACCTATCCTTCCACACGGATTCAGGCTTCATTCTTTGTTACAAAGGTCTTAAAAGCTTTATTTAGTAAAGCTTTTGTTATTGCATCCGCAGGATTATTATTGCTATTAATCCAGCGTATCTTAGCTACTTCCCTCCTCTTATATAACTGCTATAAAGCCATAATATTAATTATTAGCCTCTTTTCCTTTATTGTCCCTAGCTTAACAATGCATTTATATAGCAAGAAAGAGTTAGTGCATATTATTATTAGAATTTTCAGCTTGTTTAATCGGTTGGTAATGATATTTAGAGTAGTGCTTATTACGTAGGTAATATTAACACCTTAAACCATCCTATATAGCTTAGAAGCTAATGCACTTCTTGTAACTCTTTTAGATTTTATTAAGCTATATGTTATAATATTTCCTCTAAGGGTGAATTTAGAGGTATTGTTATCCTTCCTTTTATTGCCTAAGATAATTACATAGCCTAGTTAAGAGCTAAGGTCTTTATTGTTTGCGAAAGAACTGTTAATAAAGACATAAAGAGCGGCGTTTTCTAGCGAGAGAGATATATATTAAAATTCACGGTCTTAATTATTAATTTGCTATTAAAGTCTTTTATTAAGCCTTAAAACATTGTTAGATCCTGGATATTAGACTTAGGCAGCAATAGAAAGATTATAAGATGCTTTAGGTTAACATATTAGAGTAATGTACGCTCCTTATGCTCGCTGTTTAACATATTTTGCTCGGTCGGTTAGGTTATTAACTTATAATAGCTTCCTTCCTTATTCCTTTTGTTATAAAAAGAAGGTATTATTATTAACTTCGCTTAAAATACAACCATTAAACATTAATAGTGTTAAAATTGTTAACCTCTCTTTTAGCTTTACAAGGAATTCGGCGTTTTTTAACTTAACCTCTTTGCAATTAAAAAACTTAGCATTACTAAGTCCTAAGGTATTATTAGTCTGCATTCTAATAATTCTAAAACACAAGCTTTTACTAGAAGAAATAAGAAAATAAGGGTTATATATAGAGGTTATTATCTATAGTCTCTAACGATAATAATTGAAATACATCGACTACTAATGTATGCCAGCCTCTGCTATTCTGTATAGCGGCTTAATTATAACTATAATAACGTCTAGCCGGTAAAGGTATGCAATTTATACTAGAAGCTTTGCAAGAATTATATAATTAAGCTTTGTCTATAACTGCACATATGCTTAGGTAATATCCCTTAGCTAAACCGTAATGCCTTTCTTTTTTAATAAGAGAGCAAGGGCAACGATAAGCCTTTGACTAGCTCTTTAAATTATTAGGGACTGCATAAGAATAACCTCTTTCCTATGGTTGCTATGGCCTTAAATAACACATTATAACTTTTTATATAAGGAGTTAGTTACCTTGCCTTTAACTTCTCTTACTATCTACAAGCTAAAGAGTCTTTTGCCTCCATGCCTTTATAGGTTAAATTTTATAAATTCAAATATATTCCTTACTAGCAAAGCATTAATCTCTGCTTTATTAGAGAGTTTAAAAGGTTCTCCGGGTATATTAATTTTTCCTTGCGTATAAAGGTTAATTATAAGTTAAAAATCAGCCTTTTCTTTCTTAGTAAGAAAAGCCTTTGCTTAAGGGTGTTTCCGGGGTCTTCTACGTCCTCTTTATAGTAAAGTTATTAGGTTATCAGAGGGGTTTTTATGATTTTTATTACCTTAAACCGGGTCTTCCTTATGAACTAGGTCTTCCTTATAAGAAGATTCTACCTCTAGTGAGGTTATATATAGTTTAATAACTGTAGACTGAAACTTTATAGGGCTATAAGGCATCTTAATAATATAAGTCTCTCCTTCTATTAAGAGAAGCTTATAGGGGCTAGTTTATCTGCCTTTTTTATAATAAACTTATATATTAGAATTTAAAGGAAGAGTGTGTATAGGCAGGGTTATTAGGCCGTTATAGGTATTAAGAGCATTATGAACTTGGCGTCTTATAAGACTACGTCTTGCTTTATTTATTGCTTTTTAAAGTATCTTAGCTCTTTAGGCAACTATAAAGCTTAGGGGGGAATTATTTATTATCCTTAGATAGGTTTTAAAGACTAAAAGGGTGGGAACAAGACTATTTAAACCAGCAGAGTTATTAACTGCTTTAACAGCTATTTAAAGTATCTGCTCTTTTAAGAGAAGACTGTTAGCTTTAGTCTTAATAATATTATATGCTCTGCAAAGAGAGGTATAATATCGCTTAAGTTTTCCGATACTATTATAAGCCTTAACAGGGACTTCGTTAATATTAATTGACAATAGTTAAGCTAAATGCCTAAATTCGCTAGAAGCAAAGTTTCTTTTAGTATTATAGACTATCCAGTCTAGGGGTTTAAGATATGTGTCAATCTAGTACTCTTTAAGGGCATTCTAGATATCTCGAGCTTTCTGTTATTAAGGTGTAAGAAAGCAGGCAGCTTAAAATAATATTACTAAATCTATAACGTGTAGGACCGGCTTCTTGTTAATTTACATAATATTAACAAGGACCTCGTAGTTAAATTTAATATCGTCTTTAAGAGTAAATTTAAATCTACTTAGAGCTTTCGCGTTCATCTGGCATTAATAGCAAGCATACGTGATTTTCCCTATGTTAGCCTTATTAAATTCTTTACCAGCCCTGGCAAGAAGGTTATTTAATTAGTTGATTAACAGATGACTAAATTAGCAATAAAGTTAACGGATTTTGGCTTTAGAAAGCATAAAGATAGCAGGTTCTTAAGAACTAGCTGTCTACTAAGAATGTCCCTATTTCCTAATAATAGGTACCTTTTTATTTCCTTAGATTAGAAGATTCTTAAGATTGTTAAGTTTAATACTTATTTTATCCATATCTGTAATAAAATATAAAAATAGTATAGTACTATTAAGCATATAGAAAGGTATTATGCTAAAAATCGTCGGAAGCTTTAAAATACTAGTTAAAGTCATAGTACTGGCTCTAAAGGTGATAGTCCTTTAGTTAGAGGAATGCTTAATTGTAAGGTTCTTTATGATTTTTATTAGAGCGTTGATTTGGCCTTGGCCAGCAGTTGAAATTCCTAATGCTCCTATATCTAGGAGTATACTATAAAATATATCCGCTGCATATCTCATATCCATAAGATATACATATTATTAAGGTTATTTATTAGTATTGTGGTTATAGGGGTCTTTAAGAAATAAGGCATGTTTAAAAGCATTATCCTATAAGAAGTTCACGGTTAATTAGGAAAAAAGTAGGGGATTTAGTGCTTGCGTAAAGAATACTATAAAGGAGAGAGTATTACAAGCCTCTTCATTGTCTGGTTCCTCTTTTTCATTAGTAGTAAGGAAAGCGGCATTCTAAGCAGCTTTTTTGTGTTTATCCTTACTGCTATTATTAGTAGCAGTAAGTTAGGCCATTTCGCCTTTATAGGCCTGTAGAAATACATAGTATTAGCATTTAGAGGGTGGTTTTTAGTGTTTTCTATTATTCCACTAAGTTGCTTTTACTTTCTTTTGCTCAGAGGCAGGATAGTTAGTTAACTAGTATCCTTCTTTATAGTAAATAAAGCATTTCTTTAAGCTTGCTCTAGCTTAAGGTTTTTCATAATATATAGCTTATAAATAGCATCGGTCTGTGAATATTGCTGTGTTAGTGTTTTGGTCTGTAGACCAGGTAATAAGGGCAGTTAAATTGTTATTAGTAGTTGTTAATAACTAACTTATAAAGGTTAGTAGTATGTCCATTGCTAAGAGGCAATTTTGAAGATTACTAATAAATCCTTTAAAGGTTAGTATATTTCTGAATTTAGTATTATAGAAATCATTATCATTTTCTATTACTTGTCATACTTAATAAAGAAGAATTGTATCTTGTTTAAGAGGGTTATAAAGGCCATTAAATATCTTTGTAAGTCAGTCAAGAAGAATTTCCAAGCATTCTAACTTATTCTTTATTAGATGTTCCATAATAATATAGCAAAAGCATAGATCAGCAAATTATGTTTTGTAGAAGCTCTTATTCTTAAGTGTTTTAAAGTGATTCCTAATGTTCTAAGTCATCTCCTTAAATAGGATTATCTTTACTCTAAAGTATTTAAGAAAGTATATATAGGCTTTACCTCAAAGTATAATAAAGAAGGCTTTTAGGTAAAGTAAGGGGGAAACTCCTGCTTAAGAACATTTCTCTTTAAAATGTAGTAACTTCTTGTTAATAAAGTCATATACTTCTTTAGAATATTATTCTTCTTTCTAGTAAAGTCTCTTAAGAGTATTAAGGGCTTTTCAATTACTATTAGAAAGTATTCTGGTTAGGGTTTATGGTTCTAGGGGAGGGTCTTCAGTTAAATGAAAATCTTTATTATTAGAGTTCTTATTATTAGAAAGTTTAAGTCGTTAAATCTCTTCTCCTTTCCTAGTTGCTTTTTCCGGCAAAGGTTTATATTCCGTGTTAGGGTCAATGTTCAAGATATTAACAAGATCTTTAGAGACATTTAATCTCGATCCTCTGGCTATTTTAACACTATTGTTATTAAGGTAATTACAAAGGGTATACTTAAGGTTGTTATTAATTTTATTAAAAGTATCCTTTATTTAATTTTCATAATCTCACTAGAAGTTAATAAGGAGATTATACCCTTTTCCTTTATTAAGAATATAGTAGTTAATTGTATATATAATATGGTCATTGATCTGTTGTTTAGTAGCTATATTAACATTAATATTATTAACTAACTTAGTCCAATTAAAGAATAGAATTAAATAGTGCTTATAAAGTTTTTAAGGTAGGGTGCTCTTTAGAAGTTCTTTTCTATAGATATCCTTTTAGAGTTATTCATTAAAATCATCTATTTTTCCTTAGCTTAAAGATATTTTAGTGTTTTAGGCTTTATATTTAGTACTAATTAAAGCAGTTAGCATTGGTTCTCTGTAAATAATAGTAAAGATCTAGTTTTAATTATAAATAAGTAATAGTTAATAATAAGGGAGAAGATCCATAAGAAATAAGTCTTTTTATAATCATGGACGATTTAACAGTTAATAATTAAAGAAATAATCCTTTAGTTAGCATAACATTAGAATTTCTCATAGTTATATAAGTAAAAGCATTTAGACAAGTCTCTTCTGGGTATAACCTAATAAATCTATAGTTATTAGCAACCACTAATTAGTATTAGTAATGCTTAGGTTATAAGTATGCTACAGTATAAATATAGAGAGGGAGGGTTTAATAATTAATTTATCTATATCTTTAAAAGAGGGGAAGAAGCAGGCTATAATGCGGAGGTGTGGTGTTGTAGCCACAGTACAGCCCCAGGTTATATGACCTATAATCCAGCTAATTAGGGTGCGTGCATTCTGTGTGCAACCTATAATTCCTAGTTAATACGGCGTATCCCTTCCATCATCCATACGAGCGATTCCGACAGTTAAAATACTTAAGCTTATATACTTAATAAAAAGTATACTACTTATACTTAATATATAAATATATAGTATAAATAAATAATATAAAAAGTTAAAAATAAATTCTTTTAACTTTAATAAATTAATACTAATTAAATAATTATTAATAGGTTTATAAAGGGATTTAATTAAAAAAAGTATATAAACTTTATAAAAATACTATAAATAACCTTAGTAAAAATACTTATTATAAGGGCTACTTAATATTTAACTTTAAGGCTTTTTAATAAGCTATAGTTTAGGGTTTTTAAGCTTATAATAATACTAACTATTTAATTCCCTTAATTTAATTAATTTAAAAATAAATTTTATATTTAGTTTTTATACTCTTTATATTTTAACTAAAAAGTAATATTAAGATATCTATAGTATTACATATTATAATATCATTAGCCTTATATATATTATATAGCTTCTAGTACTTCTAGCACTTAAAACCCCTTTTCTAACTATATAAGCTAGTTAGCTACATCCTATATAGTTATATTATTATACATTCTATTACACCTTCTTCTTCTAATACTAGTTATGTAGTCTAAATGTATATATAGACTTAGGGCATCTAAGACCTAAAGACCTACATAACCTATAAGACCTGTAAGGCTAACGGATACCTTAACATAACTATTATTAATAAAAATAATAGGTTAAGATAATAAATTAATAAATTAACTAAATAATATACTAAGTATTATACTGACTTTAATTAATAGCTTGCCCTTATGAACATTAATCAAGTTAAAAAATTCTTTAAAATTAGTAATAAAATAGATAAAATAAATTAATATAGTAGAATTAAATGAATATTAAAAAAATTAATTTACTTAAAAAAACAGTTAATATAGATTAATACTATAAGATTGATTAAAGTTACTATAATGTTTTTTGTTTTTATATATTAAGTTTTCTTAATTAAGGACGACTAATTTAGTTAGCAGCACCTGTCAGGTGACCAGTGGGTTATAACTAGGTATATAAGTTGACCTACTGGGTCACCAGTAGCTAGACAATCAACCTTCCTACATTCCCACAATCCTCACATGGATAGCCAATTGGCTCCTTGTATATGTAGGATGGAAAGCAGTTCGTTTAACGTTCACAACGGCGCGCACGCCTCGGAAACAAGGATATGGCAACGAGGTGCAGCCTCAGCCATTCAATCACAAGTGTCTATGGTATGCGGTCAAAATATTTATATTCAATTCGTCATTTTTTCATGAAGCTCTCAACTTGAACAGGCGATCGTGAATGCCCGTGAAACCTGCATTTCATTCCCAGACCAATTCGCATCAGGCCAACCAATAATAAAATCTCACTCGATCCGTGTGAGCTCATCCACAAGCGCGTCCATGGCATGAGCCTTGCTATCCACGGCCTTGTATAAGTGTGCGAACTGCTGTATCGAAATTCTGAGACGACGTAGGGCATTACGCCCGACCCGGTCGTCAAAGAGTTTTCTCGCCTGCCCGGCCAGGCACATATAGCCAAGCAGCACGGATAAGTAGCCAACAGCAACACTTAGCTTGGACTTGTTCACGGAATCGGCCTACACTTCGTTAGCAAAGCTTGGATTTGGTCTATTTCAACGGTGATCATTCAAGACCAGGCTTACCTCGCCGACGGATTGCTGATTATCCTGCCAAAGCGCCATCAATTTGCCCAGCGCGTCTTCATTTACCGACCTCCGAGCCCGGGAGCAGTGCTCCATGATGTTAATCATAACGCCCAACATCAATAGCAGCTCATCGTATTTCTCGTTTTCAAGCTTTCCTAGCTCAATGGTGGTATGAACGATGGCGAACAAGTCGCTAATACACATAGCTAATCTTGCTGAAAGCTGTGGATCATCAAATGCGGCGGCTTCGTCTTCCGTGTTGGTTGTGTTGAGTGCAAGCTTGAGAAGGGCTGATTGCAGTTCAGTTCGCCCGCTTGGCCACCGCTGGATTGCTCTTAAAAGCAGGCGGGAGATTCTCGTTGGATGGCCACCATCAGTGTTGAGCCTGGAACTGAGTCCGGCGCTAGACTGTGTTTGGAGTGTGAAAACGGTTAATGCATAGTCTATGTCATCAAAGGAGCCTTGTTCGCTTGCCCATGTCGCAACAGCGATAATAGCCTGCTGCGACCCCAGGAGGATGTGATCCAGGAGTGCAGCATCCGCACATCCACTTAGCAGGGCCATCAGCTGCAGTGCCGCGGTTCGCGGCGAGATGCTTGCGGGGTTATAGCCGTGCCAAATGGGCAGTTGCTGCAGTATTGTCTTGACCTCCCCAAGAGATGATCTTGACATTCGAGACATGTGTGGCTCCTTCTGAATAGCCATGACCTCAATATCTTCGTCCATGAAAAGTAGCCTCGCCAACAACTTTCCTACACCATCGTTCGTAAGCTGGCGAAGCAAATTAGGGGCCGGGCCCGAATGGAGGAAGCATATCATGGCTGCTATGAGAGCGAAGCCGCAGATGGGATCCATCTCTTTGCCGACATCCCGAACAACTGTGTCGCGTGACGCGTGGTCTCTGAAGTGCCGTAGAAAATCGTTTCGCTGTAGTTTTTGCACCAGCTCGCAAAGGGCATTGCTTCTCATGGTAGAAACATCTCCCGTGCTTGGTACTCCGATTCTATACAATAAATCGTTCATTTCATCCGAAAACCGATGATTTGCGCCTGCGCGACGTAATTCGTGAACACTCTTGATTGCCGGCTGCGTACTTTGATCGTCCTCTAAATCGTCCAAGGCAAATGCATCTCTCAAGGCAGTTGAGTCTGGATGCGATTCCACAATCAGAGAATCCAAATCATCCTCAATGGTCCTTCTAGACTTATGAAAATTTTCTGGAGTTTTCGATTCGCTAGCAATGGTCCGCGATTGGCGGTAAGTGAATCGAACTTTTCGATTAGTGGGAGTTGTCCCACGGCGGTCTGGTGGTCGTGCGCAAACACCGTTTGAGGACAAGTTTTGGGGCATCTTCCCAGACTTTCGCTCCGGCGACTTGCAGTGATCTGGTTCTGCTTCATCATAATCTGTGTCTGCGTCGGCTGTGGTCAGCGCGGCCTTCTGCGCTGCGAGAGCATCAATTAATCGCGGTTTTCGAGAAGGAGTACTTGTGCGCTTGACACTTTCAGAGGCAGCAGGTTTCGGGTTTGAAGTTCGCCTGGTAAGAGATTCAGAGCTCGCAAGTGGCTGCGTCTGGAGACTTCGGCAATGAGTTCGGTCCTTGAAATTGTCTGGCGCAAAGGCTACTGAATGTCTTTTACGCACAGGAACGTCCTGGGATGAAGAGCTATAGCTTGGACTTGAGCAAGATGGATTAAAAGTAGACATTCCTGCTGTCCGTGAGCTCTCGTTGTAAGACTCTTGCGGCCTTGGGGATTGATTGCTATCTCTCGGTCTCGGTGATTCTGTTCGGCAGACGGGATGTTCTAACTTGGATGTAGATGAGATACCTTGCTCCAAATTATGGTCTATCCTTGCGTTGAGAGAGCGCTTGCGCGAAGAGCCGCCACCGTATGTGGCCAGCCTCTTCTGTGAGGATGGCGCATGTGACGATGCCATATGGATTCGCAATGCGTAACTTGGAAAACTCACAAACATATGACGGCCCTGGACTAGATTGTGGCAGGCCTCATATCACGCCTATCGAAGAGAGTGTGCGGCAACGAATCTTATAGCCAGACCTTGATGGAAGGGTTAAATCGCGTTGTTGCCAGACTAAATGTAAATGGCCAATCAAATGATAAGCAGCTTGACTGATCTAACTTAATGCGAGCCGCGTCGTCTGTAGTCTGTATACAGTATAAAGAGTAAATAAACACGCAGCAACGGGTTATTAAACACATAGCAGCAACTAGGCCTAAAATAAAAGAAGTATTTGCTAATTTATTTTTTAATATATAAACACTTTTAATTTTTTGTATATTATAAACTACTAATAATATATTATTATTTTTTATTATAAAAGTTAGGTATTAATATAAAAAGTGTTATGGTTGAGTCTAGTATGCTACTGCAAAGCTAGCAACTTATTTTATAACCTTATTAAGTAATTAATAATCTATATAAAATTACTAATCCCTTTTAGCCTTTTTAACTGTAATGGATTCAAGCTTAAAGCTCGGATCTATATAGTTAGAAAGCGGACGGGTTTATATAAGTAATATATAAGCACCTTAGGCCCTAGTTATATATATAACTATAAAGGCAGGGTTATTAAAATTAAATAAATCTTTTCCTTTTCTTTTTCTTTATAAATAATATTTTTATTTAAGTTATTAGCTTTATAGTCATATTCTAGTAAGATTATAATATATATTATTTATCTTTTTATTATTTATCCTAAAAACCTTAATAAATATAATATAAAGGTTATACTTATAATAAATAAGATAATAATAAATGTATTATAACCTAATACTATAGCTAACCTAGCTAAGACTAGTACTATATTAGAGCTAATATGCCTTTAAAATATAGTAATAATATAGGAAATAATAAATAAGAATATAATAAATAAAATTATTAAGCTAAAATAATAGCTATAAATAGTATTTGCTTTAGCTGTATTTTATAATACTAATATAGGTATTTCACGCATAAGTAAATAATAAGTAGCCTTAATAAAGGTAAAACTAAAGAGAAAACCTATTAATATAAGTAACCCTTATAAGAAAAACTAAATTAAATATTTAGTATAAAAAAGCCTTTTAGCTTATAAACTTAAGGTAAATAGCACCTTTATTAGAAATACTTAAGATAAATAGTATTTTATTTACTAATACTTATTAAATTAGGTTTAGGCTTAGGTTATACCCTTTTTTAAAGTAGGAAAATCTATTAATTACTTTTTAAAGGAGTTTTTAGCATATCTTAATACCTTATTTTTAAATTCTTATTAAAAGAAGTATACTATTATTAAACTAAATTAAATTAAATAATAACTTAAAGAAAAATTTAATAATTTTTTTATTTATTTTAAGTAAAAGCTAGTCTTAGTAAGAGAATATTATTAGGCAGAACCTATTAAACTATTTAAACTATATATAGCTTTAAATAAAAACATATAAAACTACTATATAAAATATAATATTCCTTATATAAACTATTTTTAAGTAGTAAAGAAATTATAAAGTATTACCCTTAATCTTAAATCTTATAAAATAAAAAAATACTTAAAGGCTTAATACTATATAATAACTAAATCCCCTTTAGTTATATCTTAAAATAGGGAAGGTAATATAAAAATAATAGGTATAAACGTTATATTCTTTTTTAAGTAATAAAAAATATATACTAAGTAGGTTTTAGTAAAGAAAATATAATCTTAATATAATAATAAATAGTGCTTATATTATAAAGTTACTAAATATTAATTAAAAATATACTACCTTTTCCTTATATATTCGTTAAAGACTAATATATATATAGTTAATATAACTATACCCTAGGTTAAGTTAAAAGTTAAAAATAACTTAAAAAAAGATAGCTTTTAAGCTTAAGGCTTAGTAAAAGAAAGGAAAATAGTATTTAGCTATTATAATTACTATAAAAGGCATATAAATAAATAAAAAAGAAAATAAACTTTAATTCTTTTTTATTATTAGTTTTATTTAATAAAATAGACTTTATTAATATATAAGTAAATAGTAAGTATAATAGCTATACTACTATAAGTAAATCTTTTATATAAAATATAGGGTTTTTTATATTCTTATTAGCCTACCCTTAAACAATTTAAATAGCTATTTTTATTAAAAAGTAAGGCTAAGATAGCTATTACTAAGGCTTAACTATAATATCTAGGGTTACCTAGTTTACTACTAATATAAATAAATAGAGTTTTTTAGTCTTAATATATATAATTCTAAGTCTTACCTAGTTATATATCTTAAGAACCCTGTAGTTAAAGTAATATAATATTATAATTTATATAACCTAAGAGTTACTTATAGTTTATTTTTTAAAAAACCTTTAAGTATAAGTAATATTTACTAAAAAGGTAATAACTTTAATAATTATAATATTAGGTTTAATATATACTAAGATAGTATAATAAGTAGTAATAAGAAAAGAAAAAAATATATAGTTTTTAGCTACTAGCTTATAAAATATAACCTTAATACTTAATATTTTTATACCTAAACTAGACCTAGTTATAATGCTTTTAGACTATTTACTAAAAGAGCTCTAGGATTTTAAAGACTTATTTAATAAGGAAAAGGCAAATATATTACTACTATATAAAGGGATTACAAACTATTATATTTAACTAGAAAAAAACCCTAATAGTATAAACCCTAAGCTTTCTTAGGCTCCCTTATATAATATACCTTAAAAGTAGCTTTTAAAGATATAAAAGCAAATTATAAATCTTATAAATAAAGGTTAAATATAAGCTAGCTTTTTATTAGCTAGGGCTTTAGTCTTACTTATTAAGAAGGCAGGAGGGGGTTAGTGATTTTATATAAACTATTAGGTATTAAATAAAGTTATAGCTTAGAATAAGTATTCCCTTTCTTTAATTAAAAAGACCCTTTATTTTCTTGTTAGGTGTTATGGTCTAGCTAATGTGCAACTGCAGTATTAGTGACTATGAATGAGAATAATCTTCTTAGGGGAGAAGAGAAAGAAAAGATCTGTAATCCTTCTAGAACTCCTGCCTTTATAGCTTATCCTATTTACTATTGTATAGCCTAAGTAAAGAGGCTAGAGTAAGATAAACCTAGATACGTATAAGGTCTGACTAGCTAGCGTAAAGCTTAAGTTAAGAGGCCGACTTAGAGTATATTAGTATGCATGCCTAACTCGTATTGCTTGTATAGCTTATAAAGTCTGGCTTTTGTAATGTGGTTATTCTTCTGACTGTAAAGATCCGAGCCTTAAGCTTAAATCCATTATATAGCCCCCTTTTTGCCGCTAAAACGCTATAATAGCGACGAAATATAAGCCCCCTTTTCTGTTATATTCTTCCCTAAGCTCCCCTAGGTATATATAGACGCTGGTTTAATGTGTAACCTACCTTTAACTAGTTGTCTTACTAACCAGATGTGGGTTACTAGCCCCCTGTATTTCTAACGTCTGCATAATAATATAAACCTAGTTCCTGGATTTTCTTATGTTGCCTTTTATTATCCCTTCTTTATTAACTGTCTTGCTCTTATTAATTCTTTTGTTTATGCCTATCTTAAGGATATAGTTATTTCTTTTTTCTATAAAACGTTTTTTTCTTTCCTATAATATTATACCTGTTTATATATAAGTTAAATATCCCTAGTATAATTTATAATATCCGGTTGCTAATAGTTTTAATATAAGAAGTATGTTTGCTATAGCAGAAGCTCCTCTGCTACCCCCCCTAAACTGTATATATAGCAGTGTTACTATAATAGGCAACTTAAACAATAAAAATACTGCCGGCGCCGCTAAGTATAAAGCATTCTGCATATATTATATAAATAACCTTTGTGTCCACAGGGAGGCCAAATGCCTCCCTAACCCTTATAGCTATGCCTGCTGTGCTTATTAGGTAAGTTATAGGAGTTGTCTTTAGGAAAGGGAGCTTTTATTAATAAACCCTAAGTTATGGCGGACTATTAAGGATATGCGCCGACTTGCTGGCGCTAGGCGTGCAATTAAAGTCCTGGCTATGCCCGCGGCGCCTAGGCATAGGGCTACCTAGGCTATTCTTACGGCCGAATTTATTTGTGCTAGACGTCGTTTTAAGGACGCTTTAAGGGCTGCCTATACTGCCGCTCCTGCTGCTATTCCTGCTACAAGCCTCCTCCCTGCTGCCTTCTCTAGTTCCCCCTCTACGCCTATTACCTTTATAGTGCTGATAGATATGCTGCAGGCTGCCGATTTGTCAGTTAAGATGCGCCAACTTTAAACCACTCTTATAGAGAGCACTATAGCCAGCAACTACCTCCTGGAACATGCCAGGGTTCTTGCTAACTAACCCCTGTCCTTGTTTAAGTAGCCTGCTCTTAGGACTACCCCCCCCTAACCTTCCTTTAGAGATAAGAGTTTTGTTAAAACTTCCTATTCTTTTTGTTCCCTTAATCCTCCCTTAACCCCCCTTCCTCCCTTTAAAGATAGCTTTTATAGGGATATTAATAATACTATAACTAATGCTGTCTAAGAGGCTAAAGAGGAGGAGAATCGCGTCCGAGTGGTATGAAAAGCAAAGCGAAAGCGCCTCCGTAAGGAGGCTAAAGAGCGAAAGAAGCAGTAACGGCTGTGTGCTGTTTTTTTTTTTTTTATATATAGGTTCGGACTTAGTTTATTTTTATAGAATTTTATAGATTGAATCTAGTTTGCCCTCTGTTTAGGCCCGTTATGGCTGTATATATCACCTTATTATGCTTTAAATCTCTCTAGTGCTGCTGTCTCTAGGAAACTTTCTAAGGGCTCCTATATTAGCTAGGTGTACCTAACCTATTTAACTAGTATATCCCGTCGGTTTCTATAACCTTATGCATTTCTTGCTGCTAATATATCCTTTACTTTGTATTCTACTAACTCTAGATTATCTTTATGTAATAAGAGTGTTAGCCCTGGTCTGGAATCTGCTAGTAGTTATGATAGAAGCGGGTTAGATACGGCCCTCTTTATTAAGTCTATATGAAAGATAGGGTATATGCCCTGTGGGATGTTAAGTCGGATAGTAAGTAGTATTAGTGTGTTTAAAACCTGATATTTTGCCTTAACCTAGTTAAGTTTCTGGCTAGGGCGATTAGTCTTAATATAGTGTAGATTTAACTATATAAAGTCTCCTGCCTGGTATTGTTCTGCTGGTCGTTAGGAAGCATTTACTATATCCTGTTGTTATTATTATGTAAAGTTAATTGCTGCCTGGGCTAGTGTTGTTCCCTCTTAGAGATATTCTAGGAATAATGCGGCCCTTTCTTTGGGTAAAGTTAGACTTTTAGTTGTGTCTGATACTTGTTAAATTAGCTTAATATTAAACCCCTTTAGCGCCTGGTTTGTGCTTAGTCTGGTTACTATAGACGTTTGGTTATTAAGCGCTATTTGGCAAGCCGGGAGATAATTAGCCTAATTATGTTGCGAAAAGGCAACAACTACTTAGAGGACTGCCTATATCTCTTGGTTTACTTGTTCTGTTCTGCCGTCTATTTAAGGGTAATATAATATAGATAATAGCTGTTCTATACCTACCTTCTCACAAAGTATAGTTTAAAAATGGCTAAGCTAATCCGATCTGCAGTTAGAGATAATCTAGCAGGGAAAACTATGAAATTGCTACTAGTAGTGTTTAAAGCGTTCTGCGTACGCTTTAGCTGCTATACTTATTATTGCCTCTAACTGTATGTACTTAGAGAGGTAATCCGTGATAACTATTAGGTAGTGTAGTAACTCCTTGTTACATACGGGAAGATTAGTTATAAAATCTACTAATATTTGTGACTAGTAATGGTCTGCTACTGGTATAGGTTTTAAAAGCCCCTGTTAAAGCTGTTAACTCTTCCTTTTACTATAACAGTAGTAATTCCATATAAACTGTGCTATGTCTTTTAATATCCCATTCTAGTAATAGTCTTTCTATAATGCCTGGAAAGTGGTATTCCTCCCTAGGTGACCTAACATAGGCAAGTTATAAACCTGTTATATAAGCGATGTAGTAAGAGGCTTATATTAGGGAATCCAGAGCTGCCCCTAGAATTATAGCGCTCCTTAAGCGTTTAATATATAATCCGCTATCTGAGATTTAGTCCCTATAGAGGCGGGAAATTTCCGCTTTACTGCCTAGACTGCTTCTAATTTTATGCTATATAAGCCATCTATAGCGACTCCCTAGTTCCATAAATCCTAAAGGTGTTTATCCAGGAAGAGGTTAGAACCTTATAGTAATGGCCCTGCTAAGTCTGTGCTAATAACGTCTTATATAATTATTTTATCCGGATTGTTATTATCCTGGTCGCTATTCTCCTCTAGCTTAGCTGTCGTTCGCACTCTTACTAGGGATATGTTGCCTGTATCTGGACTTTAAACCGGACGTATAATGCATCCTATAGGATGACTCCCTTAACCTTAATCTTGCTCCTGTTAAGAGAGAGCATCTGGCCTACCTGCCTGTGTGCCTAGACAATATTAAAGGTGAAAATTAAAAAGAGATAATGTTTCGGCCTATCTTGCCTGCCTTTCTAACATCTCTTAAGGGGCTATAAAATATTCTAGATTCTTATAGTTAGTAAGAATTATAAATGGTTAGGCCATACTTTGCAGTTCTGCTAACTACGCCTTAAGATAAGAAATAATGCTATAAAGCTCCTTGTTATAAATTGTATAGTTCCGTTGCACTGCTGTAAGTCGTGCTAAGTGATATGCAATAGGCCGCCATATACCCTTTAAATTACATTATAAAAGGCATCTGCCTATTGCCTTATTAGAAGAGTTGGCTTCTACTTGCATCTTTAGGTTAGGGTCCTATTGCATAAGAATTGGGGATGATATAAAAGCTGTCTTAAGCGCCTGGAATGCCTTCTTGCGTTTAGGAGTCTAATGGAACCTAGCTGCCTTCTTAGTAAGGTTGGTAAGGGGCCCTGCCAGGTCCGAGAAATTATTGATAAATTCCCGATAAAAGTTTGTAAAGCCTAAAAAACTCCTTACTCTGCGTACTAATTAGGGTGACTCCTAGTCCTGAATAGCCGTAATCTTCTCTAGGTTAGGACGGATAGCTTTTCCTGCTTCTATAATAAATCCTAAGTATTTTACTTCCTGGACTATAAACGTGCACTTATTAATGTCTAAGTATAGCCTGGCTTGTTTTAAACAGCGTAGAACTTCTTATACTTTTTGTATATTATCCTTCTTTAAACCTCTGAAATAGATAAGGATGTCATCCAGGTAAGCTGTTATATAATCTCCTAATGTATTCCTTAATGCATTATTAATATAACGCTGAAAAGTAGCGGGCGCCCTGGCTAAACTAAATAGGCAAACCAGCTACTTAAATAATCTAAACCTGGTCTAAAACGCAGTTAGGCCTTTATCCCTTTATACAACCTATAGTTTATAAAAAGCTATGTAAACATTAAGTTTAGTAAAATACCTTGCCCTAGCCAGGGAGCAGAGCATCTCCTTAATTAAGGGGAGAGGATATTTATCCTAGACCGTGACTTTGTTTAGTGCTTAATAATTAATATAGAACCGCTAACCCCCTCTGGCTTTCTTAACTAGCAGGACTGGAGCCCTAGCTAAGAAAGAGCTTACCTAAATCCAACCTTTATCCTAAAGGTCCATGATTTATTTCTGGATTTCTAGAAGCTATTCCCGAGGCATATTATATAAGGGGGCCTAAGGGAGCTCTGGCTCTGTTCTATTAGGGTTTTTCTGTAGCTGAATGTAATAGTTTGCGGTCTCCTAGTGTAGTAGCAACGCATTTGCCTTTTCTTTATTAAATAAGGCTAGGAAATCCTGGAGCTCCTTAGGTAAGCGGTCTATTAGGGCCTGGATAGGGTCTGCTATAAGTGTAACTATTAGTATAGAGGTTATATTCTGTAAGCTAGTAGCTAAGAACTGTATATCCGTTTGTTTCTTTGCTACTGCTTGTTGTGCTATTCCCTTATAAATAAAGCTTAATATTTCTGTTATTAGATTATTAGTTTTCCTTGCGGTTATTGCCTAAACCTGAAGATTTCTTAAAGAGCGGACTATAAGAGATTCTTATATAGCATGAATTTTAATATTATATTGTTTTAACTAAGGGGTCCTTAAGATACATAAATGGGTAAGTCCCGGTATTATATATATAGAAACTAGGAAACTCTATCCATTCACGTTGGCTATAAATTGGGTAAACCTTAATATCTTTATAGGACCCTGATGGAAACCCTCTCGGCCCTGTTTCTTAATAGACACGGCTGTTTGTATTTGTTATAGTTAGGCTAAATTAATTATAGGAAATCCTATGTATTATGCAAAGGATTTGCTTACAGTAGCATAACTATTATAACTATTATTTACTTATGTATTAGCAAAGGCTTCCTTGTTAAATAGAACTAGTATTAAAAAGGGAGTTAAGTTTATATTTTTCTCTATTTGTTCATATGTGCCTTTACCTATAGGTGGTATTTAGTAAGATAGCTTTTTGCCTTTTTCTACCTCCTTGCTAAGCCTTAAGCTTAGGGGCTGTCTTTTTCTAAATTCTCTTTTACTTTAGATTTTACTTAGGGGCTTGTTGTTTTTATAATGTAAATGTTAGAATCCGGATAACGCGCTAGAAGGAGGCGGCAAGCCTTTGCCCGGTGGCTAGTAGTACTGTAATGCAGATATTAGTTATTATCTCTGCGGGCCTGCATTGTTTCTACTGATACCTACTTAGCATGGGTTTTGCCTGTGTTTTAGTGCCCTATAGAAGACGTGATATTTACTCCTGTTATCTATATATCCCTGTCCTTTTTGCAAGATACGCCTAAAGGGAATCCAGTTTGCCCTTTATGTTTAGTCTTTAATTATTCTTCTAGGTTATAAGACTTAATATTAAGAGTAATACCCTAAAGTCTTGCTACTGCCTGTTTATAATTAGTACAGGGGATATCCCGCCTTATATAGAAATCATACATCTTTTTATTTAAGGCTATGTATAGTTTTGATAATTTAATAGAATCTGCTTATTTATGTCCTCTAGTAAGAACTAATTTTTGTTTAAAATAGATAAAAAAATCATTAAATTTTTCGCTTAAGTGTTGTTCTACTTAGTTAAGTTTAGTAATAGTGCGTTCCTATTAATAAGGGTTTATAAATAAGGAGTTAAGATATCCTAAAAAATTATTTAAGGAGTAACTAAGGGTTTCTCTAGCCTTAAAGAAAAGAGCGACCCGGGCCCTAACCTTAGCCGACAGATATTAGTATATAAAACACTATTTATCCTAAGCACTCCTAATAAAGTCGCTATTAGCTTGTAGTTTGTAAGCTAAGAGGTTGTGCTATGCCTGGTATTTAATTTGATTCCTGTCATATAGGTCACTTATATTAAGGGGCTTTCTCTTAGGTTTTTTCTCTATTAGAGGATCTTTATGTTGTCCGCCTGTGCCTAAGGTGCCTGCACCCTAGGTAGAGGGTGTGGCCAAAGCGGTTGCAATCCTAAGCTGCTTAGATAGTGTTATAACTTGGTTAGTAGTGTCCTGGTTTATTTGCTTGTGCATGGCTACAATATGTTGAAGCCTTATTAATTCCTGTATGGCGTCTATCCCTGCTAAATTGCTTACTATATTAGGCCGTATTGTGCCCTATTGTGTTTTATTTATATTAAATGTTACCTCTCTATAAAACCTGTAAAGGTTTCTGAAATAAAGACAAAAGGAAGAAGATTATATATTATAGTCTAGCTAATGTGTAACTATAGTATTAGTAACTATAAATAAGAATAATCTTCTTAGGGGAGAAAAGAAAGAAAAGATCTGTAATCCTTCTAGAACTCCTGCCTTTATAGCTTATCCCATTTACTATTATATAGCCTAAGTAAAGAGGCCAGAGTAAGATAGACCTAAATACATATAAGGTCTAACTAGCTAGCGTAAAGCTTAAGTTAAGAGGCCGACTTAGAGTATGTTAGTATGCGCGCCTAACTCGTATTGCTTGTATAGCTTGTAAAGTCTGGCTTTTATAATGTGGTCATTCTTCCGACTGTAAAGATCCGAGCCTTAAGCTTGAATCCATCACATTAGGGTAAGATATTTTATTAAGCTTAATATTTATATAGCTTTTTATAAGCTATAAGTTACTAAAGAAAATAAGTAGTTAATAGCATTTTAAATGTAATTTAAACTCTTTAAGTAACTAGTTTGCCCTTTTAGTTTAATAAGAGCACTTATTACTTTTTAATAATATATTAATAATACCTTAGAGAATATATTAGGAGACTTTATAATAGCCTATTTAAATAATATTCTTATTTATATTAAGGGCTTTAAGAAAGACTATATAGTAAAAGTATAAGAGGTCTTATAATAACTAAAATATACTAAGCTATACTTAAATATTAATAAATATATATTTATAGTTATAAAGGTAAAGTACTTAAAATTTATTATAAAAGCTAGAAAGACTATCTGCCCTAACTTAAAAAAGATTATAGCTATTTAAGATTAAAAGTCTCTTTAAATAGTTTATAAGGTATAAAGCTTCTTAGGCTTTATAAATTTTTATTAGGAGTTTATTAATAACTTCTTAAATCTTATAAGCCCTTTAACTAATCTTACTAAGAAGGCTACTAGGTTTTACTAGTTCTTAGAATATAAAAAGGTATTTTAGGTGCTTAAAGCTGCCTTTATTTCATTTCTAATTTTTATATAATAGAATTCTAACTTAAAGATATAAATAAAGGCTAACTCCTTTAATAAGGCTATAGGCAAATGCCTTTTTTAATGTAATTTAAAGGGAGTATAAAGGCTAGTAGCATATTACATAGTATAGCTAATAGCTATATAGTAGAATTATATAATTTCTAATAAGAAGCTCTTTAGTATTATTTTCTACCTAAAGGCATAGTTAGCTAAGCTAAGAAGCATAGCTTAGCTATTTATAATTCTTATAAATTATAAGAACTTAAAGTATTTTATAGCCCCCTAGGAGATATCTAAAAGATAAGTAAAATAGGTAGAAATATTATCCCTTTTTAACTATTACTTATACTATTACCTAGGTATATAAGCAGGTTAGATAAATACTTTATTTTAATAAAACTAAGATTAAAGAAAAAGGGAATAGCTAGTAGGTTATATATTTTACCTAATTTAGGGGATATTAGAAATAGTCTAAGAGTTAGGAGCTAATACTATAAACCTAGTTAAAGTATAAATAATAGGAAAACTAAAGGAGAGTAATAACTAAAATAAAAATAACCTAAATAATTTAAAAATAATAGTAGGTTTTAGTTTAAAGGTTTTAAGTCCTTTTTTACTAGGCTTTAATTTATTTTAGGATAAATAGCTTTAAAATTTATAAAACTAAGGGGTTACTAAGAATAATTTATACTAAATTTAACTAAAAGTAGTACTAATAGTAAAGCAAAAGTTTCCTATATTTATAAAAACCTAGTTATAAATAGCAGATTATACTTTAAATATATAAAGAGCATTATAATTTTAGAAATAGCTTTAGGTACCTTATTATAAGCATCTTATTACCTTACTTATATAGTAAGTTTATAACTTACTTATATTAAGCTACCTAGGGCAAAATATTACTTTTTAAGTGCTATATAGGGATTACTACTAGGATAGGATATTAAAAAATATAGTATAGTATATATAAAACTACTATTACTTTAGTAAGTATAAGAGCTAATAACTTTATTAAGGTTTATTAAAGCTTATACTAGCTATAAACTATTATTAGTTATAAATCTTAGTAGATTTTATAATAGACCTTTTAGTATATATTAAGGTATTACTATGTGTCGCAATCGCTCGTATGGATGATAGAAGGAATACGCCACATTAACCAGGAATTATAGGTTGCACGCAGAATACATATACCCTAATTAGCTAGATTACAGGTTATGTAACCTAGGGCTGTAACGTGGCTATAACACTATACCTTTGCATTGTAGCCTGCTTCTTCCCCTCTTAGAGATATAGATAAATTAATTATTAAACCCCCCCTCTATATTTATGCTGTAGCATACTTATAACCTAAGCGTTACTAATACTAATTAGTGGTTACTAATAACTATAGATTTACTAGGTTATACATAGAAGAGACTTGTTTAAATGCTTTTACTTATATAACTACAAGAAATTCTAACGTTATGCTAACTAAAGGATTATTTCTTTAATTATTAACTGTTAAATCGTTTATAATAATAAGAAGACTTATTTCTTATAAATCTTTTCCCTTATTGTTAACTATTACTTGTTTATAATTAAAACCAGATCTTCACTATTATTTATAGAGAACTAATGCTAACAGCTTTAATTAGTATTTATTCATATACGCTAGGTAGCTAGAGCCACTAACTAGTCCATCAACTAACTTCTTAATATAGGAAAAACCCTAAGATGGGGAGAAAACCCATATTCTTCCATATAGCTCCTGCTAAGCCTTTAGTATAGAGTCTTTATTGTTTCTAACCATTAGTATAAAATATCTGCTAGTTCCCCGGAACTGCAGATAATAACAGAAGTATAGTTATGCTTTATATAAAAGGTTAGTATGTTAGTAAAAACTCCCTATAAGCACCTTCCCTCCTAGTCCGGCTCTTCCTCCTCTATCCTATTATTTCTATTACCTTTAGTCCCTTTCTTAGCCTTATTATTACGTATCTGCCATGCCTTACTAAGCTCCTCTGCCAACCTGTACTGCTAAAGTTACCTAGTCAAAAGCACCTACTTTATAATATTTAGTGCTAGCTTCTTATTATTAAGCGCTGCCCTAAGTTCCCACGGATCTCTTATTACAGGCACTATTAAAATTGGTCTTAAATGGTTATATTCTGGGCATGACAGGATAAGGTGGTAGATATCCTTATCTTCTCCCTAGTATTAATATATTAGTGAAGTTACCTTAGGCACCTATCTATTATAAAGGAAGGTATTTAGCCCTATTTTTTCCGTTTAAAGCTGAACTAGGGCCGTAGATTTATGCTTAAGCAGGCTATTATAAAGCTTTGCTATCTTTTTTATGCTTTTAAAGTTAGGTTTCTTATTTATTACTATTGCTTTTGCCCGTCCTCTTCTTACCTAAGCCTTATGCCTCTGCTAGATCCACTGTTTTTCCCACTCTCTCTCTAATTCCTGTCTAGCTATAAGGCTACTAGGGGAGGGGGGGGGGGCATTAAGAAACGCCTTATAGTAATTACGTTAGCGGCCTCTTTCTTAGCATTATAGCTATAATGCTATTAAATTACAGGCCTGCTATATCTTCTTACCTATGCTACTATCCTTAAGTCTTTAGTAGAATTGTTGTTTAATGTAATTAAGGTATAAATCTACTAGTAGTACTACTGCTTTTATCTTTAAGAGTGTTACTAGCATTGCCTTATATGCCCCTATAACCCGCCTTAAACATTTGTTCTGTTCCCTTATAAATACCTTTGCTACCCCCTATGTTACCCCTTCTAGCTTGCTGTAGGTATGGTATATTCTAGCTCTATAGGCTATTGTGCTTCTTATTACCTGTATATAAAGAGATCTTGCACACTCTAGTTGGCATCCCTATGTAGATATAGCTAGCGCTATGAGTGCTAACTTCTGCTGTGATAATTTAGTATTTACCTTTTCTATGTAGGTTAACTAATAAAGCTTCTAGTGAATCTAAACCCCTAGAAATTGCGCTGATTGTGTCAGTTGTATTATTGCTCTTCTAAGTCGGATTGTTATTGTAATCGCCTGCCTCTTTCTTATAAAGTACATTAGCTTGCTCTTTCCTAGGTTAAACCTTAGCCTATACTCCTTTAACTACTCCTTATATATTCTCTAGGCTCTTTTTAGTTGTACTTTTGTTTTCTTTGCTGTTTTTTTATATACTATAATGTTTATATCATTTAAGAACCCTAACATTAATATTAATTCTACTACTACTAGTCTTTAATATAGTAGCATAATATAAAGCAGGAAGAGGATAGGAGACGCTGGCGACCCTTGCAGAACCCCTATAGTGACTTGGATTTCCTTAGTAATACATCCGTTAAACGCTAATTATGCTCTCCTTTTTAATATAAAGCCCTGTACCTATCTGGCTATTTACCCTAGCAGTCCTAACTCCTTTATAGTGCGGATTAATTGTTTATAGCTAATAGTGTTAAACGCCCTAGTAATATCTAGCTATAGTAATAATGTTATTCCCTAGTAATGCCACACTATCCTTATAATCTCTTTTAGTATGCTTAGTGCTACCTCTGTTAATCTACCAGCCTTATTACCTATTTATATGTCTGGTAGTATATAGCCTTCCTTTGCTATAATAGTAATTTTCCTTATAATAGCTCCCTTAATCATTTTGCCTATTGTATTTAATAGCGATATTGGCCTCTACCCCCCTGGTTTGCCTAACTCCTTAGGGGACTTCCTAGGTTTGCATAGAACTACTACCTTTGCTTGTTAAAAGGAGGCTAGATAATATCCTAAACTACAGTAAGCATTTGTAAGGCATATTAAACATAATATTAGGGCCGCTCTATATAGCTTAAGGAAACCCATTAGCAGCTCGTCCGGTCCTAGGGCTTTTTAACTTACTATATTCTTTATAATCTCTTTAATTTCCTCCTTTATAAACATAGGAACTACCTAATTATTATTATAGTATCTTGTCCCCTCCTCTACCTCTAGACCTAAAGCCCTAGCTATAGATAAAGGGAAGAACCTCTTTATAAATACCCTTGCCTTACCCTTATATATAACCTCTACTATCTCCTCCCTGCTGTTATCTCCTAGCCAGGTTAGTAGTAGGACCTGTTGCCTTTTAGGAGAAAGTCTACTCTATAGCCGGGCCTAATGCTTTAGGGTCTAAAGACTCCCTTTGGACCTGGATAACTTACTAACTGCCTATTGCCAGCTACTTTTCTTTTTCTTTAAGATAATATAATCCTGTTTTTTTATAGCTTTTGTTAAGGCCTGCTATGCTTCCTATATCCGTTATTACTACTACTGCTTATTAGCATGTCTTGCCTTTACTATTACATCCCTTACCCTTTTATTCTACTAAGGCTATAGTTTACTATGCCCTTAAGGTTGCTTAGGTGCTGCTATATTAGCTATCTCTGTAAGCTGTTAGGTAAGCTACTACGTATAGTTATTAATTTCTTACTAGTTATATAGCAGAAGCTCTAACCCCTTCTTTTTAAGCCTGTTTAAAGCCTCTGCTATAATAAGGTTTTTATCCGCTGTCCTCTAACCCTAGACTAACCCTAGGCTGTTGCTTAATTCTTTATTTGTCCTAATGCTAATAAGCTAGGGCATATAGTTAGATCTGGCGATTTCTACTAGCCTAATGAATTTAATACTAATGTTGTGGGTGGTCTATGTATGGTTAATAGTACTATCCCTGCTATTATGTTCTCTCCTTATTACTTCCTTAAATGGCATAGCTAGGCCGAGTTACTACCTTATTATAAATTCTAATATCTTATTATGCCCTAGAGATGTTCGGCTAAATCTGTCCTATAAGGGGTAATATTAGTTAAAGTCCCCTATAAACACACTCTAGCCCTTTGCCTAGGTATTAGCAAAGTATTATAAAGGCATTTACTACTCCCTTTTATAAGCCGGGAAATAGATATTATATATCTCTACTTTATATAGCTTAATACTATACTAATCCTCCTCCCTCCCTATAGTTTAAAGTCCTGTCTTAACCTTTTAGTGTATATAAATTGCTATTCTTTTACTGTATATTGCTAATATATAGTATTCTTAAGATGGATTTAGTAGTATACTATTATAGCCTCCTGGTTTCTAAATAGCTATTACCTTAGGGCTAATATTATGCCCTAACACTAGATATACTAGATTGCTTTTCTTCCGTGTATTCTAGTATATAACCTTAATTATATACTCTATTATGTGCTTTAGAGCACCCTGGTTGGGCTGGCTCTGGTATTGTTTAGCCCTTTAGTTAGTTATAGAAAGGCTAGTATTATGCCTTTCTTTACTAGTCTTTATTGTCCTAATCTTAGCTTATAGGTTTATCTTGCAAAAGGGCCCCTTAGTTATATGCTCCTTTCTCTTAGCTGCCTCTCTATTAGTCTCCTAGTTTCTTCTCCCTAATGACCCTTGCTTATAGTAGCTGTTGCAACCTCTGACCAATGGTTGCAGAAGAATAGCGGCCTTATAGCATAAGCCTCCCTGGCCTGCTGCTATCTCTTATTACTTACTAAGCATAGTTAAGACTATACTAGATGTGCCCCTATATAATTTAAGCATCTCTCTTATACCTTACCTATTAATATCAGGTAAGTCCTCTTTCCCTTAGGGTGTTTTCTAGTAGCATACCTGCTATATTTTGCTTTCTCCTTACAGTATTTAGTAATATATTTAATCTTATAGTAGTTATAATATTGCTTTAGGTGGATTATCTTGTTATATAGCTTAGCGTTAAAAATCTCTGCTTAGTATACTATTCCCCTATAGTATAGTTAGTTTGCTGCCTTAGTGCCCTTAACACTAACTACTAATAGTGCCCTTATTGCTATTCCTCTTAGCTTTTATACTATTATCTTTGCTATATTTAATCCATTCTCCTTTTTAATGTTCTTCCTTATATCCTTAATTATAATGTAGTTTGTTAATCATATTAGGAATCCCTTAATAATTACACTGAATATCTTTTTGTTTACTTCTGCCTTAGGTCTAAAGGTAACTCCTACCCAGGCTATGTTTTCCTTTTATTTCCTCCCTGCTTTTATAAACATAATAACTATGTCTTTACTTTATAATTAGCATACTGCTACTGCCTCCTCTATACTAATAGCGCTATTTACTGCCTTTATAATCTCTCCTAGTAATCTGTTCCTAACTGCCTTACTAATAGTGCTTCCCTTTACTAGTGC
Source organism: Aciculosporium take MAFF-241224 (assembly GCA_000222935.2). Classification (NCBI taxonomy): domain Eukaryota; kingdom Fungi; phylum Ascomycota; class Sordariomycetes; order Hypocreales; family Clavicipitaceae; genus Aciculosporium; species Aciculosporium take. The sequence continues at coordinate 32,575 of AFQZ01000384.1, forward strand.
TTTCTAGTAATAGCAGGCTAGTATTACTATACCCTCTGTTTAGGCTAAAGGTATTGTTATATTCTGCCCTATAACTCTATAAGCTGTAATATTTGCTTAAGTCCCTCTAACTGCTAATCTAGTCCTATAAATAGCCTTTATTACCTCTTTAACCGCCTTCTTAACTATGGTTTTTACTTTACTACTAACTGCTTCTATAATTAAGGCCTATAGGCCTCCTATATTAGTTCTTACTTAGGCTATCTCCCCTCCTGTATTTATAGTAATTTATATAAAAGTTCTAATAAAAGCCTATACTTTTATTATTTTTACCTTTAGAATAACTTTTATTATTAATTCCTTTAGTAATTTTATTTTATTCTTTAGTTTTTCCTATGCTACTATTACTCTAGGATTCTCTCCTTAATATTATATTTCTTTTTAGGTAGTGCCTTATTCTTTATTAGTTATAGATCTACGCGAAAATTTATTAATTATTACACCCCTTATGCCGCTTACTCTCCTTATATAATATGTTATTGCTAGGGGGGGTAATTAATAATAAGAAATCCGATTTTATGCTTCTTTTTCGTTTTAGGCATAATACCGCGTCGTATCCGCGGTGTTGTCGACTTCAAAGTAGCTTTAATTAGTACTAAATATAAAGCTTAACTTAAAAACACTAAGATATCTTTTAGTTAAGGAAAAATGGATGATTTTAATAAACAGCTCTAAAAGGATGTCTATAGAAGAGAACTTCTAAAGAGCACCCTTCCCTGAAAACTTTATAAGCACTATCTAATTTGATCCTTAAATTAAACTAAGTTAGTTAATAATATTAATATTAATACAGCTACTAAACAATAGATTAATGACTATATTATATATATGATTAACTACTACATTCTTAATAAAGGAAAAGGGCGTAATCTCCTTATTAACTTCTAGTAGGACTATGAAAATTAGACTAAGGATACTTTTAATAAAATTAACAATGACCTTAAGTATACCCTTTGTAATTATCTTAATGATAATGGTGTTAAAACAGCCAGAGGATTAAGATTGAATGTCTCTGAAGATCTTGTTAATATCTTAAACATTAACCCTAATATGGAATATAAACCTTTACTAGAAAAAGTAACTAGGAAAGGAGAAGAGATTTAATGACTTAAACTTTCCAATAATAAGGACTCTAATAATAAAGATTTTCATTTAACTAAAGACCCTCCCCCAGAACTACAAACCCTAACTAGAACACTTTCTAATAGTAATTAAAAAGCCCTTAATACTCTTAAGAGACTTTACTAGAAAGAAAAACAATATTCTGGAGAAGTATATGACTTTATTAACAAGAAGTTACTATATTTTAAAGAGAAATGTTCTTAAGCAGGAGTTTCTCCCTTAATTTACCTAAAAGCTTTCCCTATTATACTTTAAGGTAAAGCCTATATATACTTCCTTAAATACTTTAGGGCAAAGACAATCCTATTTAAAGAAATAACTCAGAACGTTAGAAATTACTTCGAAACACCTAAGAATAAGAGCTTCTATAAAATACAATTTGCTAATTTATGCCTTTACTATATTATTATAGAATATTTAATAAAGAATAAGTTAGAATACCTAGAAATCCTTTTTAACCAACTTATAAAGATATTCAATGGCCTTTATAACCCTCTTAAGTAAGATACAATTCTTCTTTATTAAGTACGGTAAGCAATAGAAAATGATAACAATTTCTATAATGATAAATTCAGAAATATGCCAACCTTTAAAGGATTTGTTAGTAATCTTCGAAATTACCTCTTAGTAATGGATATACCACCAACCTCTATAAGTCAGTTACTAATAACTACTAATAATAATTCAACTGCCCTTATTGCCCGGTCTACAGACTAAAACACTAACATAGCAATATTCATAGACTAACGGTATTTACAAGCTATATATCATACAAAACCTTAAGCTAGAGCAAGCTTAAAGAAATGCTTTATTTACTGTAAAGAAGGATGCTAGTTAACTAACTATCCTGCCTCTAAGCAGAAGAAAGTAAGAATAACTTAGTAAAATAACAGAAAATACTAAAAACCACCTTTTAAACGCTAATACTATGCATTCCTATAGGCCTATAAGGGCGAGATGGCCTAACTTACTACTACTAATAATAGTAGTAAGGACAAACATAAAAAAGCCGCTTAGAATGCTGCTTTCCTTACTACTAATAAAAAAGAGAAACCAGATGATAAAGAGGCTTGTAATACTCTCTCCTTTATAATATTCTTTATATAAGCACTAAATCCCCTACTCTTTTCCTAATTAACTATAAACTTCTTATAGAATAATGCTTTTAAACATACCTTATTTCTTAAAGACCTCTATAACTATAATACTAATAAACAACTTTAACAACACGTGTATCTTATAGATATAAGATATACAGCGGATATATTCCATAGTATACTTCTAGATACAGGAGCACTAGGAATTTCAACTGCTGGCTAAGGCCAAGTTAATGCTCTAATAAAGATTATAAAGAACCTTATAATTAAGCATTCTTCTAACTAAAGGACTATTACCTTTAAAGCCAGTACTATAACTTCCACTAGTATTTTAAAGCTTCTGACGATCTTTGGCATAATACCCTTTTATATGCTTAATAGTACCATACTGTTTTTATATTTTATTACAAATATGGATAGAATAAGTGTTAAACTTCATAATCTTAAGAATCTTTTAATCTAAAGAGACAAGAAAATACCTATTATTAGGAAATAGGGATATCCTTAGTAGATAGCTAGTTCTTAAGAACCTGCTATTTTTATGCTTTCTAAAACTAAGATCCGTTAACTTTATTGTTAATTTGGTTATCCGTTAATTGACTAATTAAATAACCTTCTTGCTAGGGCTAGTAAAGAATTTAACAAGGCTGATATAGGAAGAATCATACATGCTTGCCATTAATGCTAAATAAACGTAAAAGCTCTAAGCAGATTTAAATTTACTCTTAAAGACAATCTTAAATTTAACTACAAGGTCCTTATTAATATTATGTAAATTAACAAGAAGCCGGTCCTACACGTTATAGATTTAGCAATATCATTTTAAGCTGCCTGCTTTCTTGGACCCTAATAATAAAAAGCTTAAGATATCTAGAATGCCCTTAAAAAGTGCTAAATTAATATATATCTTAGACCCCTAGACTAGATAGTCCACAATGCTAAAAGGAATTTTGCTTTTAGTAAATTTAGGTATTTAGCTTAACTATTGTTAATTAATATTAACAAAGTTCCTATTAAGGCTTATAATAGTATTAGAAAACTTAAGCAATATTATACCCCTCTTTGCAGAGCATATAATATTATTAAGACTAAAGCTAACGGTCTTCTCCTAAAAGAGCAAATGCTATAGATGGCTGTTAAAGTAGTTAATAACTCTGCCGGTCTAAATGGCCTTATTTCTACCCTCTTAGTCTTTAGAACCTATCTAAGAATAATAAATAATTCCCCCCTAAGCTTTATAGTTACCTAAAGAGCTAAGATACTTTAAAAAGCAATGGATAAAGCAAGGCATAGTCTTATAAGGCACTAAGTCCACAATGCTCTTAATACTTACAACGGCCTAATAACCCTGCCTATACACACTCTTCCTTTAAATTCTAATATATAAGTTTATTGTAAAAAAGGCAGATAAACTAGCCCCTATAAGCTTCTCTTAATAAAAGGAGAGACTTATATTATTAAGATGCCTTATAGCCCTATAAAGTTTTAGTTTATAGTTATTAAACCATATATAACCTTACTAAAGGTAGAATCTTCTTATAAGGAAGACCTGGTTTATAAGGAAGACCTGGTTTAAGGTAATAAAAATTATAAGAACCCCCTTAATAACCTAATAACTCTACTATAAAGAGGACGTGGAAGACCCTGGAAACACCCTTAAGCAAAGGCTTTTCTTATTAAGAAAGAAAAGGCTGATTTTTAACTTATAATTAACCTTTATGCGTAAGGAAAAATTAATATACTTAGAGAACCTTTTAAACTCTCTAATAAAGCAGAGATTAATACTTTACTAGTAAGGAATATGTTTAAATTTGTAAAATTTAACCTATAAAGGTATGGAGACAAAAGACTCTTTAGCTTATAGATAGTAAGAGAAGTTAAAGGTAAGGTAACTAACTCTCTATATAAAAAGTTATAATATATTATCTAAGGCTATAGCAACCATAGGAAAGAGGTTATTCTCACGCAGTTCCTAATAATTTAGAGAGCTAGTTAAAGGCTTATTATTACCCTTGCTCCCTTATTAAAAAAGAAAGGCATTATGGTTTAGCTAAGGGATATTACCTAAGTATATGTGTAGTTATAGACAAAGCTTAATTACATAATTCTTGCAAAGCTTCCTGTGTAAATTGCATACCTTTACCTGCTAGACGTTATTATGGTTGTAATTAAGCTGCTATACGGAATAGCAGAGGCTAGCACACATTAGTAGTTAACGTATTTTAATTATTATTGTTAGAGACTACAAATAATAACCTCTATATATAACCCTTATTTTTTTATTTCTTCTAGTAAAAGCTTGTGTTTTAGAATTATTAAAATGCAAACTAATAATACCTTATGACTTAGTAATGCTAAGTTTTTTGATTATAAAGAGGTTAAGTTAAAAAACGCTAAATTCCTTATAAAGCTAAAAGAGAGGTTAATGATTTTAATACTAGTAATGTTTAACAGTTGCATTTTAAGCGAAGTTAATAATAACACGTTCTTTTTGCAATAAAAGGCATAAGGAAGGAAGCTATCATAAGTTAATAACCTGACTAACTAAGCAAAATATATCGAACAGCGAGCATAAGGAGCGTATATTGCTCTAATATGTCAACCTAAAGCATCTTACAATCTTTCCGTTACTGCCTAAGTCTAACATCTAGGATTTAATGATGTTTTAAGGCTTAATAAAAGACTTTAATAGCAAATTAATAATTAAGACTGTGGACTTTAATATATATCTCTCTTGCTAGAAAACGCTGCTCTTTATATCTTTATTAATGGTTCTTTTGCAAATAATAAAGACCTTAGCTCTTAACTAGGCTATATAATCATCCTAGGCAATAAAAGGAACGATAATAATACCTCTAAATTCACCCTTAAAGGAAATATTATAACATATAGCTTAATAAAATCTAAAAGAGTCACAAGAAGTGCATTAGCTTCTAAGCTATATAGGATGGTTTAAGGTATTAATATTGCCTATATAATAAGCACTACTTTGAATATTATTACTAACTAAATTAATAAGCTGAGAATCCTAATAATTATATGCACTAACTCTTTCTTACTATATAAGTGTATTATTAAGCTAGGGACAATAAAGGAAAAGAGGCTAATAATTAATATTATAGCTTTACAGTAGTTATATAAGAGAAGGGAAGTAGCTAAGATACGCTGGATTAATAGCAATAATAATTCCACAGATGTAATAACAAAAGCTTTACTAAATAAAGCTCTTAAGACCTTTATAACAAAGAATAAAGTCCGAATTTGTATAGAAGGATAGGTTAAAAGACCTGTTGCAAGGGTTGCCGTAAGAGCCGCCGCCAGAGCCGCTGAAGAATAGAAAAGTCCTAATTCCCTACTAAATTCAATAATAAATTAAGCGCCCGATAAAGAGTTCAAATTTGATGAATTTAAACGCGATTATAAGCGCCTAATTTGGTAGGATTAAACGCGGGAATTACACCCTTTGGCCCCCCCCCCCCTATAACACTCTTTGCCCTTATAACCATTCGGCCTAGACTAATAAAAGTTATTCATTTAAAGGATGTTTTTTGCTTTACTACTTGTTTGTTAATATCTGATTATTTAGGACGTTTTATGCATTTTTTCAGAGCGATTCCTCTTCTTCTTTAACAAAGAGAGAATTTATAAGTGTTAGTATTGCTTGTATGGATAATAAAAGGAATACGTTGCATTAACTAGGAATTATAGGTTGCACACAGAATGCATACACCCTAATTAGCTAGATTATAGGTTATGTGACCTAGGGCTGTAACGTAGCTACAACACCATACCTCCGCATTATAGCCTGCTTCTTCCCCTCTTAGAGATATAGATGAATTAATTATTAAACCCCCCCCCTTACATTTGTGCTGCAGCATACTTGTAACCTGAGCGTTACTAACACTATGCTTTTTAATAGTTATTATAGACTATCTTTTAAAGTATATATAACTAAAGGTAATAATAAGTATAATAGCTAAAGCGTATATAAAACGGTTTAAATATTATTAGTAGTATTTCTATGGATTCCCTTATTAGATTATTTCTAACTATAGTTCGGATTAGGTTAGTTGTTTTTAGACTATACTTTATAAGCAAGTAGGTATTAAGTAATTATTATTTATATTTTATTATCCTTAAATAGATAGTAGTATAAAATAAGTAAACTAAAAGGTATAATTAGTCTTATAAATAGTTATTACCTTTTTATAGTATAATTAGGTAAACTATTTACTAGCTTATTAAATAGCACTTAATAACTAGATTTCTATAGTAACTAGTATAAGTGTAAACTAGGCGCTAAAGGGCTTTAATATTAAATTAGTTTAGCGTGTACTAAATAAGACTAGCAGCCTAACCTTATTTAAAAAAAGAGCTGTATTATTCCTAAAATATATTTAGGAGAGAATAGTAATAATATAAGCTATAATTAATTTTATATAATAATATTAATAGGATGCAGTAAACGTTTCCTAGCGTTTGGCGGAATATTATAAGATAAGGGATTTTATATAGTTAAATCTTTATTATATAAAGATAAACTATCCTAGCTAAAAACTTAACTAGGTAAAGGCAAAATATAAGGTCTTAAAAACGCTAACTTTTCTTACTATTTATTTAAATATTTTATAAGCAATATACCTGGTTTTTTATATAAACCTTATTAAGAAGGTAGCTACTAATCTGCTCCTGTTATAATACCTAGCTAATTCTAAACTAGGATTAACACTTTTGCTTTATAAGAATAATTTAAATTTAGTAGAATATAAGATTAAGAAAATAATAGTGGTAAGAAATGCCTAGGGTTAGGGTAACTAATAGAATATATTAGTAAAGTGGGCAGGATATATCTAGCTAATATAAGAACCTTTAAAAAGTTTTTTAGATATAGTAGTACTAGAGCATTACAAGGCATAATAAGGTAATATATATTATAATAACAGGCCTACATAAGGGGCAACCTAATTACTAACTATAATGCTTTACTCTAACCCTTAAATAGTAAGAAGGGGGCTATATAATAGATTTAAGCTTAAAGCTTAGATTTATATAGTTAGAAAGCAGACGGCTTTATATAAGTAATATATAAGCAGCTTAGGCCCTAGTTATATATATAATTATAAAGGCAGGGTTACTAGAATTAAATAAATCTTTTCCTTCTTTTCTTTTTTATAAATAATATTCTTATTTAAGTTACTAGCTCTGCAGTTGCATTCTAGCGAGACCATAACATTAACTAATAATACTAAAGCTTTTATTATAAAGAAGCTTACTTAAATCTAACTCTTATTTATAAGGTTTATAATTTACTTTTATATCTTTAATAGCTTTTCTTAGAGTATATTATATAAAAAAGCCTATAAAAGCTCTAGTTTTAACCTATTAAGGTTTTTTTATAGCTAAATATAATAATTTATAGTCTTATAATATAATAATAATATATTTACCTTCTTTTACTTAAATAAATTTAAGAACTTATAAAGTTTCTTAAATAGTTATTCTTTTAATAATTATATTATAGTTATTTTAGTAATTACCAATATTAATATAATTTCTTATAGGCTAGTAGTTAAAAACTATATTATTATATTTTTTTTAACTATTAGTTATTATACTAACCTAGTATAAACTAAGCTTAAAATACCTATTATGTTATAGGATTAGGCGTACTAATAAAGTGAAGGCTATAGTATAAATATCTTATAGCTAAGATACTAAAGGTAGGTATAGGTATATAGAGATTATATTTACTAGCTTTTTTAATTTTTATTTACTGTTATGGTCTCGCTAGAATGCTACTACAAAGCTAGTGACTTAAATGAAAATAATATTTATAAAGAAAAAGAGAAGGAAAAGATCTATTTAATTCTAGTATTCCTGCCTTTATAATTATATATATAACTAGGGCCTAAACCGCTTATGTATTACTTATATAATGCTTTCCGCTCTTTAGCTATGTAAATTTAAGCTTTAAGCTTAAATCCATTATATAGCCCTCTTCTTACTATTTAAAGGTTAGAGTAAAGCATTATATAGTCTTTTATATATCTGCCCTATATATATTGTTTAATTTTTATTTACTCTTAGGCTAGTACTAATACTAACTTATTATATCTTTTAACTAAAGCTAGTTAACCTATTAACTAGATATAGGTTATTAGCTTTCTATATTTATAATAGTTTTATAATAATATAAATTTAGTACCTAGGTTTCTCCTTCTTAACTTCTATTTTATTTTCTTTTATTAACTTATATACCCTTATTAAATCCTTTATTCTATGTTTATCTTGCTTACTATTATTGCCCCTTTCTTTTATTAATTATTATCTGCCCTGTTTTTTTATTATCCCTTTCTGTATATAAGTTTAATTTATTTAGTATAATTCTTAGTGTTGGAATCGCTTGTATGGAGGATGGAAGGGATACGCTGCATTAACTATGAATTATAGGTCGCATATAGAATGCATATACCCTAATTAGCTAAATTATAGGTTATGTAACCTAGGGCTATACTATAGCTATAACACTATACCTCCGCATTGCAGCCTGCTTCTTTTCCCTCTTAGAATATAATAAATTAATTATTAACTTTACCCCCCTTACATTTATACTATAGTATACTTATAACCTATGCATTACTAATACTAATTAGTAGTTGCTAATAACTATAGATTTACTAGGTTATATATAAAAGAGACTTATTTAAACGCTTTTACTTATGTAATTATAAGAAATTCTAATGTTATACTAACTAAAGGATTATTTCTTTAATTATTAACTTTTACTACTTATTTATAATAATAAAAAGACTTAACTCTTATAAATCTTCTCCCTTGTAATGGATTCGAGCTCGAAGCTCGGATCTATACAGCCGGAAAGCGAACGGCTTTATGTAAGCAATATGTAAGCAGCTTAGGCCCTAGTTATATATATAACTGCTGGTTTCACAGGGTGTGATTGCTGCAGCAATAACAGGGGGGTAACAAAGGTCTGATTTCTATATAGTTGTAATTATCTAAAGGGAAAAGAGAGGGACAATACAGAAGTGTAGTATTATAGCCATAGTACTGCCCTAGGTTATATGACATAGTAATCCAGCTAATTAGGGCATGTGCATTGTGCGTATGACCCACAATTCCCGGTCACTATTGTGTATCCCTTCTATCCTTAAGACAAGCGATTCCAACACTTGCAAACTCTCTCTTTATTAAAAAAGAGAAATCGCTCCAAAACACGTAAAAAATCCGTAAAAATCAACAAATAAGCAAAAATCAACAACGTCGCAATACATAAGAAATATTACCTAAATAAATGACTTTTCCCTAGTCCAGAGCATCCTCAAAGTCCCTTAATTAATCGCGTTCGGATTTATCGAATTTAAACTCTTTATTGCGCGCTTAAGCAGCTTTAGCTTCAACGCTTAATACCGGTCTCTTTATCTAACCTTCTACTTAAATCTAAGCCTCATTCTTAGTCACGAAGGTCTTAAGGCTTCTATTTAGGGAAGCCTTTATTATTGCATTGGTAAG